>WWET01001371.1:43397-72096 GCA_011038615.1 Limnodynastes dumerilii | reverse complement strand
TGCTGACCTCTCCGGGGGTGTGGCAGCGGCGCTTCCGAAAATGAATGGGTGAGTATGCCAATCACATACTCACCCATTTATTAAAAAAAAAATCTAAAACGGCTGTCATTCGAAATAGAGACAGCTGAAAAGCAACTTTCGGCTGTCCATACTTCGTAAAGACAGGCATCAGTGCGGGGTCTTGCACCGCCATGGAAGTGAGGATGCCGAATTCCCCCTCTAAATGAAAGAAATCTGTGCAGTATCAGTCTGTTGCAATCTTAAGCTGGGCACACACTAGAACGAATATCGTCACAGCGGGAGATTTTAGATAATTGTCTCAACTTTCCCGCTAGTGAGAGGCAACAATTTGATTTTTCAGTGTTTTTCTCGGAGTGCATAAAATCTTTTGTGGCCACAAACTATGCGATAATCGTCACATGTTTTACATAAGGGGCAGATCCGAGTGTGATTGACATAAGCATTTCAGGAGTCAAGCCGTAACAGGATGGTAAAATATCGTCATTTCCTGTGAAGACAGGGTCAGACAGGATCATAATGGTCCATATGGGTATATCCTGTAACGCACACCATACGAAGATTTGTGCAAACACAATGATGGCTAATTGCAGGTTTAGTTAGGAAAGTTGTGGAAATACATGGTCTTTTATTCAGTAATTATATAACGCCACTTGCAAGTACTGGTCACATGATACAAACAGGAAGGACGTTCTGTACATCAAGATAGACACACCCTACAGGGGTGTGGAAAGAACATAAAAATCGTTAGTTAACTTGTCAGATTATCTGTAATGGCCACACACTGCACGATTTTGCTAACGATAAACGATAATCATTTATCCCATAAAATGCGATTATCTGCTGGCGGACATTTTGGGAAGATTATCGTGAGTTTCGAGAGAATATCGGCACCACACACTACAGCGATAATTCGTCCAATCTACGATAATTGGCAAATTGGCACGACAATCGCTCTAGTATGTGCCCAGCTTAACTGTTTAAATTCAACTTGAAAATAAAGAATACATTAAAAAAAATTACTACCTAGAATTAATCTATTTTGATCTGCAACTTTAAGTTGAAACTTTAAATTGGGGCCGTGAAACTGCCAGGTGTTGTCACCCCATCCAGCGTGTTGTGGAATTTAACAGAGTGACAGATGAGAAATAATGACAGACCTTGCTGCTGGCCACTTGTAGCTGTTCTTAACGTTGCTTTGCTTCAATCTAAATGCTTTCAAAAAAATATATTTAATATAAGGTCAAAATTTTCACTTAAAATCTATTTTAGTACAGTATACACTTGTTACTATGACAGTACCCATGATCCATGACCTAGACTCTTTGTGTACATAATGCACATTTTACACCAAGTGATCCAGCAACATCATGCAACATAATTTGGTGGAAATGCTACTATATAATACATAGAACTATGTAAAAGTGTGCATTTATACCTATAATTTTATAACATAATATGATTTTTATGAAAGATTTATTTTTAAGATGCTGATGTCTGAGCAGTACAGATCATACCAAATTAAAGATATCGGCAATTTAATTGCTTGCACCTTTTCAGAGTTAATTTGCAAAACGTCTGCTGTCCTTTACAATGCATTACCATTGTGCTCTGGAAAATGTGACAGTTGGGAATACAACTGTACACCTGCTGGTTTGTCTGGAAACTGTGACAGTGAACTGACCACGTGTACCTGCTGTGACTTGCTGGTTGGTTTGAAAACTGTAACAGATTGGGCCCAATTTAATTAGCCGCAATAACGTGAAAAAGGTTGCGGTGCGCTTCTATGGGACGCGCATAAAAATCACCCCCAAAAAATATGCAGAATTAGCTTTGCACTGTAAATAACCCGAATGTGAAGCTATTTGAATCGGGCCGTTAGTGATCTCTCTCTGTGTTGGTGGTAAAGTATCTACATGCACTGAAGGTGTGCTGGTGACCCTTGAATGTAACATGCAGGGCTAATCGCATACCGTTGTACATATCCATTTGCTTCATATATCAGGGAAGATACAGGCGACTACAGATTACTTCAAGTTGAACACCGACATGTTGAAACAAAGATATGGAACCACAGACAGCATAATAGTGAAAATACAATCAGGAGACTCTAAACAATTTCCCTAAGCGACCGCGAGCAGTGTACACTTTGACTTTTATTGGTTTTATTTGAAGGACCTCAGTCGTTTGAAGTGTTGTATACTTTCAATTGAATAAATTTCCTTACATTCTATGAAGCATCTAAAGCAAGACGCCTATTAGTCAATGATGGCGAGTGGTTCACAGCACTCAAAGAGCCTACAAATTTCCAGATACCTCCACAATTACGCAGTGTGCTTTGTTTTACGTTAGCATTTAATGCTCCTACAAATCCACTATACCTTTTTAATCATTTTAAATAATTAATAATTACCAACTAAAATTATTTAATTCTGTTAGTAAAGTAATTTAGTCATTACATTTCAATTTATTTAAGGCAATTTATTTATTTATCACCGGTTTTCCCTAATTTTAAGAACTTGCCAGATTAGAAAAAAAAAACATGAATATATAACGTTGAGGTACTGGAGGACCGTATTCACACTTAAGTAAGTGTAGAATCTACGTGCATATTTTGCCGATCAGTTAAACTGCGCATGGTTGGAACCCAAATATATGCATGGAAACCATGGCCGAATGATTCACATACACGGATGTCTGACTTTGGTCTAATGCACACATCGGCACGTAACAAGGCCTGCATGCGTGGCTACAGGGGCAAGACTCTTAATGCAAATTAACTGCACACAGGCTACTAATGTACAGTATGGGTGTGTCAACAGAGTTAGGACTGATTCACCGGTAGGAGTGCCTTGTGTAAACTAACATACGCACAGGAAAAGTTAAGGTAGCCCTCGACTCATAAGTTGAAGAACTGTATTGTTTGCTGTGGTGCCATACATCTTCTCTTACTTAGTTCAGCCCACACCTGCTGCATGTTTTTAATCTGTGTTTTTAAATGAAACAAATAAAGGCTCGTTTATTTTATACTATGTGGATTTTACATTTTGTGGCAGACTAAAATTTTAAAGGTAACATTATTTGTTTATTTTAAATTACTTTTCATTTTGTGAACAAACACTATTACATTTACTTATATTTAACTGTATTGGTTGCTTGTGTTATTTTTTATTTTTTAAATGCTTATTTATTAATTTCTTTATGAAAGTCTCTATATATAATGGATCACTGGATTTTTAACTTCATACGATTGTTAATGGTTACTTTTAGTTACATAATGTTAATGAGAGTACTTGCTGTATTTAGAAAAAAAATTCTTTACTTGTATGTTTATTTATGTATCTTTAAATCATAAGCAATTTTAAGCACCTAAACGCATGACCGATTCACAGCTAATAAAGTTCACATGTATCTAAATATATGCAGAAAAGACTTACGTCCTTACATAGTACTCTCGATACAGAGGGAGTGGTTAACCGGGTTCTTTATTTTCTCTGAATCGGTATTGTGGATTTTTCACATGGGTATCTTTAGGTAAGTTTGCAATTTTACTCTTAACTGTGAATGCGGTCCTTTGTTTTAATCTTTTATACAACAATAGTATTACAACTTTATAGGGAAACACTTGAAAATAAATTCGGTGGAATCTACAGCCTTTAACATTGAGAAGAGAAATAAGGTATATGCAGAACTGTGAAGATGGGAAAGGGTCTAGCTTTATGATTCTGTCCTACTAAGGCAGGAAAAAACAGAGCAGCGTTGTAAGAGTAATGAGTTTATGGCTTTTGTACATGGCCCAGTACTGCGACTGAGACACCTGTACTCAGGGGTGTATCTATGGATCCAGTGCTCCAGGCAAAGTAAGGGACTGGCCCCCAGGTTTTCTTACCTTACAGGCACATTCGCCGAGCGGGACTGTCAGATAGCATATGAAGTCCCGCGTTGGCCGAGACTGGGAAATTAAATCCCGCGGGACTTCATTTCCCAGTCTCGGCCACCGCAGGACTTCATATGCTAGCCGCAGTCCCACTCGGTGGATGAGACTGTAAAGGTAAGGAAAGCCGGCCCCTATTTTAGCACACAGCCGCAGTCTGACTCTAGACAGCGGCGCTGGTCTGGAGTCAGACTGCGGCTAGATGGTAAAATGGTTCAAGTAAGCGATACTACCTCTTAGCCAAGGTGGCATTGCCGGGCGGCGCCCCCCTTTAGCTGGCGCCCCTGGCGGGTGCCATCCTGGCCAAGGGGTAGATACGCCTCTGCCTGTACTTTTGAGAAAGTCCAAACTTAGGGGCTGATTCAAAGCTCTTTTTAGGTGCAAGTGTAGACCTGAGCAATACCATGTTGAACTGCGTGGGAAGGGGGGGGGGGCAATTATAAATTGTGAAACCAGAATTAGAATTAAGAAGTAAAGTTTCTTAGCTCAACTCTATTTTATGGATTAAACATAAAGCTATGCAGTATTTAAGTTTTATGTGCAAAGTATTTTCCCTGCAAGCAAAATATTTAAAATTAATCAGAACCCCTTACTTTGCAAAATGGTTTAGCTGAGCTGCACACTTGCACCTGTTTTGCCCTTACTCCAAAACTCTGAATCAGCCCTTATCCTCTCTTACCAGATGATGTTCAGTCTGAGATTCCAGAGTATGCTGTTGTTTAACCCGTACCAGCGGTCTTAAATGTCCAAAGCAGTGCTGGAGGATTAGTCTGTGGCAGAGAATTTCCACTTTATGGGTTTATATGTTTATGGAGGAGGTGCAGGGAACGGGAAGGGTATTGTATTGGAGAGGGGGCACAAGAAGGCAGGAGGGAGAGACCAAAAGGCGTGTGTAACAGAATGTGTAACAGAAAAAGAAATATGTAATGGGTGGTGGTTTGGAGATGTGTAATGGTGGCTATCTTCATTTTCTCCACAGACTTAAATGCGGTAAAAATCCAACAATCAATATTCCTTTAAGTAAAAACAACACTTCCTTTTAGCCAGCAAATGTTAGGGAACATACTCACTCCGTGCCCTGGCTCTCTAAACTATGAGAGGATGGGCTTGGGGGAAGTCGTAGTATACACTTGCTCCAGGTGCCATTAATCTATGCTACAGCTCTGTGATTACGGAGTCAATTTAAAACCCTTTATTGGTTAATCACACATTTAGAAGGTTAATGAGATGGTCTTTATCAGTCAGAGTGGATATGGTAGGTTAATTAGACTTTAATATAGGCCAGTGAATCTCAACCTCTTTTTTAGGGACTACCACTTACACACTATGGCCCTGATTCAGAGCTGCGCTTCCGTCTATTTTTCAGATGCTCAGATCGGGAGCACGCACAGAAAGATGGGCGCAAGTGTACCCATCCGTCTGTCTGTGCATCCGATTTCCCTGCGCCTGTGGAACTGGGAGTTCCACGATATATAAATGAGAATAGGGGAGTTTTTCTCATTTAAACAACTCCGTGCAGGGCTGTCCGGTGGCTGCTTAACAAGCCGTACACTTACACCACCATTCCAAAACATTTTTAAAAAATAACAATATAATTATTGGTGGCATTGTACTGTATTGCTGAGAATATAGGGGCATTTATATGGTGCTGCAGGCCCTGGCTGGCAGGGCATGCTGGTGCTTGTGGTTCTACAAATGCCAGCATGCCCTGGCATCCATGGGCATGCTAGTTCTTGTAGTTCTACAAGCATCAGCAAGCCCTGTCGAGCCGATATTATTTATTTATTTTATTCATGAGGAGGCGGGGCAGCGGGAGAAGGGGTTAATGTTTTTCTTATTAAACAAAAAGAAAGTAAAAAATAGCAATTACGGCTCAGACTCTGCTTTTTTTTGCATTGCGCATTGGCTAAAACTCTGAATCCGGTCCTATGGAATCAGGTCAAGTATCACCTTGCAGATCATGTAGACACATATACAGTATATTTTTTTATTTTTCCCTGCATACTTTGCAGTGTTTTTAAAGTACATTTTCTATATAATCCTTTTAGTCCTCTACATAATTTATTAACTATATAGAGGGCTGAATAGATTATGGTATTGCACTTGGTTAAAGTAAAAGTACAGCTGCTGCCTCCTGATAAGCTTGCCCAATTGTCCTGAGTACCACCAGACCTTGGTCCAAGTACCACCAGTGGTACTAGTTTGGTGACCAAATGTTACGGGTCAAAGTGAGGAATTGTGGAGAGGCGTAACAAAAAGAGAATAACTCAGAGTCAACAGATTGGCTTTTAAAAATTTTGTTTACTTTTTGCAATTTTGTTTTAGTTTATTTTTAGCAGAAAACTTTAGTTGTACAATTAATTTGCATTAGATAATTAAAATGATCAGAATTCAATTTACAGTTGTTTAGTACAGTTAATTGGCAATACAAATAATCAATTATATTTACAATTCATTTCCCATTAAATTCCCCTAAATCAACTCCTCCTCCTCCTCCTCCTCCAGCACAACACTTTAATTAATTAGTCAGTTAATAATTAAAAACGCTACCATTTATTTCCAAATGAAACTTTCCTCTAATGAAACAGTTGATTCAGTTAAGTCAGTTAAGCATAAGTCAACTTTCTAAGAAAATCTAGATAATGTCTTTATATTTAAAGCAATAGCAGGGTTAATCCCAAACTAATTTTTTTTACACACAAACACTTTCAATTATCCCCACCGTCTCCTTCAACCCCTCTTTCTCTCTTCTCTGACACCTCCAATGTCCTTCAACCAGTCTCTGTAACTTTCTCAACAGCTCTCCCTCCACTTTAGCTCCGACAATTCTTTCTCCTCGACTACAAAATTATTCTTTCTGCTGCAGCCTCCAATACCTCCTCCCTGTATGCACTGCTATCACCCTTCGGCTTCCCACCGATAAAATATCTCCCCACCACCAGCTCTCTCCTCAGATCTCCACCAGTATCTCTCCTCAACACCACCGACTCTCTCCACTGTCTCTCAGTTGTCTCCTCGGGTCTATACCGATATCTCCCCTCACCACCACCGATACTTTCCACAATGTCACTGTTGTTTCCTCAGCTCACTACCGATACTGTTTTCCTCGCCACCACTGATACTTTCCACAATCTGATCACCCAGTACTAGTTAACACCTTCTCTCTTTCTACTCCACCATCTTTCTTTCACTTTCCGACAAACTTACTCTTTCCAATTTGAACTCAATGTCACTCTTCCTTTTCTATTATTTGGACTTCTCGTTGGTTTTAGAAGCTGCTGTTATTAAGGTTTTAATTTTTTAGTAGCGCTGTTTGAAGGTTGATATATTTATATTTAATTTGTGTCTATACCGATATCTCCCCTCACCGCCACCGATACTTTCCACTTTCCACAATGTCACTGTTGTTTCCTCAGCTCACTACCGATACTGTTTTCCTCGCCACCACCGATACTTTCCACAATCTGATCACCCAGTACTGGTTAAAACCTTCTCTCTTTCTACTCCACTGTCTTTCTTTCACTTTCCGACAAAATTACTCTTTCCAATTTGAACTCAATGTCACTCTTCCTTTTCTGGCCATTCCTGTCACACTCTATATCCTTATTTACTTCACCGTCTCTCCTACCCTCTTCAGTCACCGCTTTCAACTGAACCCCAACAGCCAAAATCACCTCAGACACTCCCCCCCCCAGAAGCTTCTAGAGAGAACCCCCCGCACTCCCCTCGTGCTCTTCATCTCAAATCTCAACAGCTGATCGGTTCCTAGCAACGTCCCACACACTAACCTGTGCTCACAACTGAGCTTGAGACCCATGCATTTTGCATGCTCTCGTAACGGCATTAGAGCAGCCAAGTGGAGGAAGATGCACCCCACTATTCCAACTCCCAGGGGCACCACACTAGTACCACTGGTTGAGAACCCTGATACATGCTATTGCAGAGCATAGATATAGGGGCTGATTCAGAGTTTGGGAGTAAGGGTATAAAAGGTTCATGTGTACAGCTCGGCTAAACCATTTTGCAAAGTGAGGGGTGCTAATTAATTAGAAATCTTTTGCATGCAGGGAAAATACTTTACTTTTGCATATGGAACACAAATACTGCACAGCTTTATTTTTAATCTAGAAATAAGAGTTGAGATAAGAAACTGCACCTCAATTCTAATTCTACTTTTACAATTTAAATTGACCTCCCCTTGCAGATCAACATGGTATTGCTTGGGTCTACATTTGCACCTAGATTAAGGTGTAAGTGTAGCTCTGAATCAGCCTCATACATATTATATGGTGTAATAAACAGAAAGAATAAAGTTCATCCTCCACCTGATTAATTGGTTTGATTAATTATCTTACAATGGCATTGTTAATTAGACAGCAAATAAATATCTCATTTGGGATTTCACAAATCATTTACAATAACATGAGGGTGAAATAATAACTACATAAATGCCAAGAAGTGAAAAACAGGGGGTAAAAATGCATAAATTGAAAGATTGTAGAAAACATGAAAGAATGTGTCTGAAGGGAGGTGTGTGCAATTATATCCCAGTCATTTGTACATTCATTTCCTCACCTTAAAAATTAAGTAATATAGCTAGATTTTGGAGTAGAGTATATTAGAGTATGGACCGGATTCAGGGTTTTAGTGGATGCGCAATGTAAAACGTACTATTCAGAGGTATGAAATATTGTACATAGTAATAAAAATATATTTTTTATTTGTATAGATATGTATAAAGATAAAATTGTCTCATTTCCTTATCAAATATTTAAACGGCCCTTACAGAAAGGTTAAGAAAAGTTTAACCTGCAGTGAACTAATATCCATTTAGCATTTACATTTAGATGCTCAGGTAAATCATTAGCAAAGGAATAATTAGTCATTTAAATTTAAAATGGAAACAGATGCAAATTAGCATAAGTGCTTTGTCTTATACCGTTGTATCAGGTGCTGGGAATGCAAATCTATGGAAAATAAAATAAATTCACTCAATGAATTCTTGACATAACATTTAAAGCAACTCAAATATCAGATGGCTGATTAAAGAGAACACAGTGAATGAGTAAATAACATTTTATTAAATTGTCTTGTACATAGCTTATCAAAATTACATTTTTGTTATGCAAAAATTAAATAAACTAACTGGTCAGTTTCCCTTAGAAAACTGTATAATTCATATCACTATGGTTACTAAACCTTTTCGTATGTCAGAGGTACCCAGCACCATCAACCATATAATAGTTTATGCAATAGTTAAAAAAAAAACATCAGACGCAGGTGTTTATTAAAAACATAAAGGGGCTCATTTAGAGATGAATGCACTAAAACACTAAGGGCTGGATTCAGCGTTTTAAGCTATTTAGCAGCAATTTGTGATTAAAAGCATCTACACCGAATCTGCATACAATTTTGGCCCTATTCAGAGACACAAACATCTATTTCTACAGCATGCCCACCTGTCTATCATCAGCATCAGTATTGTCATAATTGCTATAGTAGGTCCATCAGGGTTTAGGCAGGTACAAAGTAATGCACAATTACAATTTCTTCAAGGGTAATTCAGACGCAAGTAGCACACAAATGCCCATATTTTACTTAGTCGAATGTCATGATATATGTATTGTATAACTTTTGTTGGGGTTTCACTATGAATTTCACATGTTTGTATGCAATTGTGTCTAGGCTAAAAGCCTAAAATGTTCCTTGCCACTCCCCTCTGAGGGTACAAATGAAAAGATGCAGAAAATCGTAGTTAAACAACAGAACAATATTTTGATAATAACACAATGTTATATGGAAATTATGCATTTTGCCTGGTTTACAAATAAAAAATAACATCCACAGCTGTTTTTTACACCTTTAAAAGACCAAATATAAATGTCAGTTAAGTCATTTTAAAAAGACAATTTATAATTTTCTATCTTAAGCACCTCATGAATCCCACAGGTTACCTCCATTACCTGTACCTAGTCATGTCAACTGTATTTTGCTGCTTTAGTTTACCAGCCATTTACTAAGTAGCAAGAAGCAATATGACATCCTAAATGTCATTCTAGGTGAGCAAACCTTCCACACAAGCCAGTATTAATGTCTTGCAAATGCTTAAAGCTGTGTTATTTAAGGTAACAATGAAGAACATTTTCAAATAATGGCAAAAATGTAAATCTTTATATTAGTTATATAAATGATAATGGGCCAGATCCAGACCTACGCACGCCTTACAGGCGAGCGAGGTCATTACGGCCATTCTCGTAGCAGAGAGTGCACGCCGCATGCACTCCCGCTCTCGATAGTAAATCTGGATACTTACGTGTCCAGATTCCTACCTTGATTTTTACGATCACGTATGCAGTCTTACGGCCACATACCTGATCGTAACGGGCCTGCTTCGCCCCCTCATTTACATGTGCATCTCCGCCTTGACGGCGGAGATACGGTGCTCGTAAACGAGGGGACAGCCCCTCTCCCGTAACTTGTGGCGTACGTAACATACATTACATGCGTAATTACACCCATACGACGGCGTAAGAAGTAATTTCACTGTCGGACGTGCCTGAGTATAGGGGCCAATGTCTTTTAAAACTACTCTATAATGTAGCTTTATTAAATGCATTTTAAATGTGATTTAAATGTAAATAATCCAACTATTTTTAATAGACTCACAATAATTGTGTCTAAACAGTATGTTTTCTGTGACTGTTGAATTTAGCAAGAGAATAAATAGACAGTTTACCATGTATAATAATGTCTCCAAACACATATGTAAGCAATTATGATAATAGTTTTCAGAAGGTTACATAGCTTTTTTATAATAGATTCAGTATATATTTTCATGGGATCTGAATCATTCTGTGGTAGGCTCTGCATCTTCATCCTGTTCACATAATGTCATGACAAGCTTAGTCCTCGCTGTTCATTTTTTCCTTGAACAAAAGAAAAAAGTTTCCTTGCTTGTTCATTTTTTCCATTTATCACATTCAGTACATTTGACATCTCTCCAAAATTAGTAACTCAACTTACTGGAGCCATAACGTAATATGAAACCTATGGGTACAAAATGCTGAATCAAACTATATCAGACTTCATTGTGATTACTTTTGACACAGAGTTAAGGGATTTATAGATAAGAAATACATACTCTTGGGATATATCTTTACTTAAAAACAATGGTGTTTTGTTGAACTAAATGCTGTCACCCTTCATGTTTTTTTATTATTTTATTACTTCATTCTCTTATACATCCCATGCACATACCCCTATTAGTGTGCTTGCTACTTTAGTGTCCCTAGTGTTCCTTTTACTTGTAAAAGGAATCGGCAAAGCTATTACCTTATGCAGCCCACAAATGTGACACTGCTGGCTGCAATAAATCTTCTTTTTGGTCCTTAACTTAGTGATCTTACTGTCACAGTGAGATCAGAAAAACAATTATTTATGGAATAGATTAATCCATGATTGGTTAGTAATGTCTTTTGTCTGGTAAGGCTACTCATTCACTGGATTACATACTGCTGAGGTCATAAGCTCTGCAATGGTCTTGTCTTATTGGATACAGTTTAAAGCTGGCCATACACTAGGACGATTATCGGTCCCAGCAGTGGGTTGGCCGGATAAATCGTGGGAAATCGTCCCATTATCGGCACCATACACCTTTCCTGCTGGGACCGATAATCCTAGCAGAAGAGGGGGGGGGGCGACAGGGCTCTCTATGTTGCTGCTGTATATCTTGTACAAAGCTGCTCTTTGAAGGTATAAAGTTGAAAGATCAAATAATCGCACCAGAGCGTTTCTGGTGCGTTTATTTGGCGTTTCAAAAATGTATCTGGACAATACAATAGAGCGATTGTTTGCCCGATCACCCAATAATTGGGTGATCGGGCTGATAATCGCTCTAGTGTATGGCCAGCTTAAGCCTGATGTTTTTATATATGATTTGTACTTATCTATAACCAATGTTTAATTGTACTTACCAGAACTACATAGTGGGGAAGATCTAGACCCCCAAGCACTTTAATTGCGTGCGAGTGTCCATAGGTATGATCTGTTAGTTGGGACTGCACGCCCCCCTGCACTCCCCACTCTTGGTAGTAAATTCCTACCTTAACTATTACAACTAGGTCTGCGGCTGCATCATAACGAGGCTTCCTCCACCCTGTACCCTTCATTTAAATGGCTATCCCCACCTACATGGTGGGGATAGACCCATCATAAATGAAGGATCTGCCCCTTCCCCGTTAGTATTTACGCTGAGGGAACATCTGCCGCATGCATGCGCAGATGTTCCCTGACAGTGAACTTACGCAAATGGCTTGAGTAAGTTCACTGTCGGCCATAGGTCTGGAACCGGCCCAATGTGTGGTATTTTATCACTAAACAATGATGATGATGATGTACACCATGATAATTATTTATGTTCGGAGTCCAATTTTACTTTTGCGCATTCTCTTGCTATAATAAAAATACATTGGTTGCTTCAAAACTGGGTTTGCTTCTGCTGAATACAAATTTATCTGTGGGCTAACTAACAAAAACTTTAGATTATTACCTGGTAATCTGGTTTTCTGGACTCCTCCATGGCAGCACTTAAGTAATGGGTTCAATCCCTTCCTCCTTGGAGCTCCACAGGAAAAATAGAAAACACCTGACTTATATAAGATCTCCCAATACGGCGCATTGTGTCTTCCTGTCTTACCGAGATTCTAAAATTCAACTTAGATATGTTAACATACATACATAATACAACAACATAGGGTGGGTTCTATGTGCTGCCATGGAGGAGTCCAGGAAACCTGATTACTGTGTACTAATAGGTCATAGCCAAGCAGTTCCTATTCACTAGGTGGGCAATACATTAAATTTAGACCCAACTCCAAACACAATTATTTACATATAAACATACTATTTGTTTTTTTTTTTTTTTTTATACTACTGCACTAAGGACCCTTCTTCCAAATTTAGCATCTGCCAATACCTGAAAATTCAACCTATAGTGCTTCATGAAGGTATGAAGGAATGACCAACCTGCCTTACAAAATTCCTCTATAGAGGCAAACTCCCTTTCTGCCCAGGAAGTTGAAACTCCCCTTATGGAATGTGCTTTTAACCCCTTCGGTGCTTCTAGCCCCTTAACTTCATATGCCTTGGTAATGCATGACCCGATCCACCTCACTATAGATGCCAAACCACCCCTGTTCTTACCTAGAACGAATAGACATTCGAAATGAAATGGTTCTATCCAGATACACCTTCAGGACCCTTACCAAGTCCCTTAGTATAAGGACATAAAGACGATAAAACAATCTCCTGATTTTCAAGAAATTGACACTGTCTAGACTAATTTATGCTAAAAAAATTCATAAAAGGCTCTTCTGATCACAATGCTTGAAGTTCTGACACCCTCCTTGCTGAGGTAATGGCTACCAAAAACACTACTTTCCACGTGAGTAACTTCAAAGGAATTTCTTCTGTAGGCACAAAAGAAGATGAAGTTAACCACTTGGATAAACCTCCTAATTGTAGTCAACTCACAGTTCAACAAAGCACTAAGTGCTGAGACCTGTACCTTCAAAGAGCTAAGCGACAAACGCTTGTCCATACCTTCCTATACGAAATCATCTTTCTACAAGATTTGAATAAACTCTTGGTTCATCAACTTCCTGATCTCCGAAACTAAGTTACCTCTCCTCTCTACTGACAGGGACACTGATTGTTTTAGAGTGTCCATTACAACTACTAGATATTTTATACTCTGCGCTGAACAATGGTGACTTTTCTCTCCGTTTATAAACCATCCGTGATTTATTAACTGTTTTATCTCCTCCTGGGTATGACTTTCTGCCTCTGTGTTTTATCTTGCTACTATAAGGATGTTGTCTAAATAGGGCCATACCAAAATAACTTTTTGTCTTATAGCTGATACTAAGGCCACCAGAACCTTGGTAAATGTTCTTGGCAAAGTTGCAAGGCCAAAGGGCAGGGCAGTGAATTGGAAGTAAAAATCGAAGATGCTGAAACCGCTGATCATTTTGATGAATCGGAATGTGTAGATATGCGTCTCTGAGATCGATGGAAGCTAGAAACATGCCCTACTGCAGGACCAACAAAATTTACTTTAAGGATTCAATCTGGAATTCCCTTACCCAGAGGTATTTGTTAAAACCTCTGAGGTCCAGAATTGTCCTGAACTCCCCCTGATGCCTTTTTTTTTTTTTTTTTACTATAAAGATCCTTTAATAATAACCGTTGAACTTCTCTGGGCACCCTTACAATGAAGATATGTCTTGAGAGATTCTGAAAAAAAAATGTGGACCCAGCATCCTTGCTTCTCTGTCCTTTCTACAGGTACTCTGGCTACCCTTTAAGTAATTTTTATTCAGTCTATAAGACCTGGCCTCCTTAAAATCTGCAGTAGTGGATCTAGATTGTCTGCCTACTTTCTCCTGGGGAAGCCAGTTAGTTTTACCCCCTGAGAATTTAGAAATAATTTCATCTAATTTAGTTCCAAAAAGAAATTCTCCTGAATAAGGAAGGGACAGAAGCCTATTCGTTCACTGGGAATTTGCGACCCATGGCTTTAACCAAAGCGCTTGCCTTGAAACTACCACCTTAGCGCATGTTCTCGCAGCTAATTTAACTGAATCAAGGAAAGTCTTGCATAAAAACTCTACAGCTAAGTGCATATTTTGAACAGTTGTTAACAATTTCCCTCTTTTAAGACGTTCTAATAAGATGGATTCCAAATGACTGCACCATACTATAAGGACCCTAGAGGTTACCACAGAAGCCACTGCTGGCCTAAATACTGCTCCTATCAAAGCATGTTGTGTTCTTAGACCTCCCTCTATCTTCCCATCCATGGTATCTTTAAATGCGTCAGCATCATCTAAAGTAGGTGTAGTTTTTTTAGACAACCTCGCTACAACTGCATTGACTTTGGTAATTCTTCCCACTTATGAATAATATGTTGTGGAAAAGGGTACATCTTAGACATTTTGCCAGGGGCTGACTTTTTATTGGGATTTCTTCTGCTACAAGGTTCTTAATGACCTGTGAAACTGGGATGTCCCTTGTTTTCTTTCTAAAGTCAGAAAAAATGAGATTTGATTTATGAATTACACCTGAATACATTTTCAAGAAGATCAGGATTAAAAACAGAATATAGAACCTTTTACTAGCACTCAATATTAATCAGCAGTAGCTTCTATGCTTAAGAGCGCCATATGACTCCAAGTAAACAAATAACCACAATAAAAACCGGTTTGGAAGAACAGAGTTGTTCTTCTATACCTGCTTTTATTGTGTTTATATGTTTAATTAATATCAGGATTAAAGTTAGCCACCTCCTCTCCTGATTTTAATGAGTCTTCATCTGAAGAAAAAGTTTTTTGGATACACCTTTAATGATATTTACTTCCGAGTCAGGAGACTCTTCACTTCAAAGTGCTATGCTTCTCTTTAAAGATAACTTTTTTAAATCATTTTTTGTGACAAACATGTCTGATAATGCTGAAGTTGTTGAATTAAATCCGACATTTGTGATGCCAGTTGATGTTGCTCATTAGCAGCCCACCCTGAACATAATGTCCCCTGATTACTCTCAGGTAGCACATTATATACAAATCTTGGCACAGACACTTTTTTCTCTTTTGACCTGGTGTCCATAGATACTATGCTTGACTCAGAGCTAAAATAAAAATAAACTAACTATGCCAAAAACATTATATACAAAAATATTAAAGGGGCTACACCCCAGGGCTTACCCAGATTTTCTGGGCTGGGACCTTTTCTCCTCCATGGTAATGAATTGTGGAGACACTGCAGAGCAGGATACAGCTTCAGCTATTGAGCTGTCGGTAAACAGCCCAGGATGAATGCACATGGTGTGTCTTATATACTGCGGTTGAAATCTCCGGTTGGAACACATGAATTGCGAAAAAGGGACATCCGAAAGTTCCTTTTTGGATGTCCCTTTTTTCGAATACTTACCAATTTAGACTTTTTTTAATGAATGAGTGAGTATGCCATACAGCATACTTCACCCATTCACTTTTGCGATTAGCTATATCCCTCTGCCGCACCTCCGCCGCTGCTATCGCCAGACCAGGGACAGGTGAGTAAACTATCTGTGCGGGATAGGGAGGATTAGGATCAGGCTGTAGGGGAGGGAGGGTTAGGGTCAGGCTGCGGGAGATGGAGGGTTAGGGTCAGGCTGCAAGTAAGGGAGGGTTAGGGTCAGGCTGTGAGGAAGGGAGGGTTAGGTTTAGGGTAGTGAGAGGGGAGAGTAAGGGTAAGAATTAGGGAAAGTAGTGGGGGACTATATTCGCAAGAAAGCTCAGTGCTCCGTGGACCGATTGCAATGCCTCCTCAAGGCATATGCAATAGAAATCCCAGCCAGTTGCGAACTGAATTTTCAAAATTCTGATTTTCTATGCGGGGACCCACACCCTATATACTGCTACCCATCTTCAGGCTTCCGGCGCCACTTGTTGAAATCACCATAGCTCAGTTTCCCAAGGATTAACCTGGGCTACAGAAAGATGGCAGCGGTCACTTCCCTCTAGTGACCAGCCACGTGACATAAGGCATAGGCGTATCTATAATGGGTGCACGGCGTGCAGTGCACATGAACAGGGGGCCCTGTGGCATGCATCCTGCACCCTGGGTTGGCTGGGGAAGGGGGGCCATTCAGCATCTATTTCTTTTCTCTAAGATCTTCCAGAGGGAAGAAATAGATGCCAAATTAGTCCCCCTTCCCCCCTGCTGTGGGACTGTCCCAATTCGCAGGCCGAAAAAAGGGGCGGCCTATTGCCGCTGTAAGACCTGCCCCTTTTCTGCACGTGAATCAGGGCAGTCCTGTCTCAGGTAGGGGGGGCTCATGTGCGAATCCTGCACAAGGACCCCCTCACTTTTTAAAACGCCCCTGGCGGGCAGAGTCTCCAGATGATCCTAGAAGAAAAATGCAGCAGAAGCCACGGTTAAGGCATGCTCTATTCTCATTCCCTACTCATATAAGCTTAATACAGGAAAAAGAAGACACAAGGTACCGGATTGTGCAAATTAAGCAAATTGTTTAGGCCCGGGCGGCTCCAGGTCTTTTGTCATTCTGTGCACCCCCCTCCTTCTGCCTAACTACCTTCCCATCAACTACATTAATAAAATAAATAATGTTTATACCACAAATAATGTTTACATTAGTGAAAAAAGCTATTTTCTTTAAAAATATAATAAAAAATTTCAGGAGCGCTGTCTAAATTTTATTACATCAAAAAAATACAACACAAATAAAATGACAATATAAACTGAATAAAATATATAAATGTCTTAATAAATACAGTGCAAATTGTATGATATAACCTATAGTTTATAGAATCTCTTCAAGTAAAGTAACAAAAGGCTACATATGAACAATACTGAGTTTATATTAAGATGGTGTAATAATTAGTCTGCAAAGCAAGGTCATAAACTTCCACAGGAAAGAACATGGTAATCAGAATTGACATCCAAATGAAATAAAGTATGATATTATTATTCCAATAGCTCCGACAGCACACTTGTAATAAATAGGTATCAAAATAAGTTGGAACTGATTCATCTTATGACTTGGAATTCTATAAAAGAATGATGGCTTGAATGTTCACAGAGTTCCGATCGTAAGTGGGTGGTGACTCCCGCACTGTACACTTTGCACTGCCCCTTTATTCGTAACTGCCATCATACGGAACAAAGTTCCATGTAATGGTTGTTACATAATAAAACATACACCCTCCAGTCCATTCAAACTATTTATGCACCATGTGGGCTATTATTACGAGGTCTGGATCCGGTCCCATATCTTAGTGACAGACATAACATACAGACATTATCCTAGAGACTGCTATACAACACAAAAATCGGAAAGAGTTCAGCGCTCCAAGTCTATGTAGGGATAGTTGGTGAAAGTCCGGCTGCTGCCTTCTGTGAAGTGTCCCAATCACACTTCTTTGGTATACAAATGGACAAGAGGGAGAAGGTGATAGCGCGCAGACTAAATAATGTTAGGTGGTGGTCGTAATGGTAGGCTGTAATAGGCACCTAATCGTTGCTTGAAAGAAGAGATGTGGAGAGAAAAAAAAGGAAACACAATAGTGCAGATGGTCACTTAATCACAGGATATGTAGATCGGAATGCACTCACACTTTGTCGACTTGGTAGTATGCACGTCTGGGTGTCTTTTCAGTCGTTAGTGGAGAGGCTTCGTTCGTTCCGATGGTGAGGGGAAAAAACACAAGAGAAATGTGCAGATCGTTGGTGTAAACGGCCGAATGGCATAGAATGCACTCACCAGATGCTTCTCTTGTTTAGCAGCATGTAAGGTCCGTGGCAGATCTGTGTAGTGGTGCTAGCTGGCGTGTAGCAGGGATCCCTCCTGCCAGCTGACTGCCGGCGCGCTAGCTGTCGGGGACTCCCTATGACGTCACGGGGCCAGGGGTTGCTTCACTCACGTCTGCCCCGGTTCTGGCTGTTCTTTTCTGGCAGCTCTCGGGCGGTTACTTGGCAGGGTGGTTTTCTCTTACCAGCTGCTGTGTCTCCGTCAGTAGGTCCTGCTCCTATACTGCTCCGGTGTTGATGGGGAATCCCTAGCAGGGGATTCTCTGTCGCGGCTGCTAGCTATGCCTGCGTGCTGATCACCGCGGGCACTAGGGTATGCGAATCGTTCAATGAGGGCTTTATTGTAAAATCAAAATCAAAAATAGGTACACACAATGATGGTGTAGTGTAAATAGAGTCCCAACGCGTTTCAGCACAAACGTGCCTTCCTCAGGGGTATATGGTCACAGGGGTGAGAGATGGGGTATATATAAGTGAATTGGGGGGTGGATCTGGGGGTAAATGGGCGGGATTAACGGGTTGGCTCCGTATTATTGGTATTCCATGTGTTCATAAAAACATAATGACATAAAAAATGAGGGTGTAGTGTAAATAGAGTCCCAACGCGTTTCAGCACAAACGTGCCTTCCTCAGGGGTATATGGTCACGGGGGTGAGAAATGGGGTATATATCAGTGAATTGGGGGGTGGATCTGGGGGTAAATGGGCGGGATATATATATACAACACAAACCACATCCGAAAGTCTGCAGTCCAATACAGATTGTGAGACGGATTCACAATCCTGGACATATTGCACATACATCCTTAATTTGCCGATAGTAGCTACTACGCATGCATAGTAACTATTTTAAGTAATCTATGTATCGTTTTGTTACGTAGATTGCATATATGTGGTCTTTAAGACTGCATATACGCTATCTACGTAACAAAACGATATGTAGATTACATAAAATAGTTACTACGCATGCGTAGTAGTTACTATCTGCAAATTAAAGACGTATGTGCAATATGTCCAGGATTGTGAATCCGGGCCTGCATCCTTCTGACCCCTATACAATAAATTCAACATTTTTGTAACTACAATGTAAAACAAAACCTCCTTGTGACATAAAGAACAGAAAACATATTTGTAAGCACAATACAAAGATAGTCCAGGCTGAAAAAAGTTCATACTTAACATTCCGTTACAAATTAAGTCTGTGTGCGTACCAGCCACTGACCGGAAGCCCATCGATACTCAGAAGTGACAGCTAAACGGCATCAGCAATCATTGCAACGCAAGTAAACTGCTGGTACATAGGAGCCATGATGTGAGCAATCCTGCCATTGGGTCCATAATGTGGCATCTGTGAACAAAGTAACAGCATATAGAGTCTAGAGCCTACAAATCTCTACCTATTATATCCAGGGGTGTGTGTAGCCAGCCTTCCGTACATGCCCCATGAGCTGTCTCCAGCCTCTCAATAGTCCCCCTAATGTCTCTCCATCCTTCTAATAATCTCTTGCATGTGTCTCCAGCGTTCCAATAATCCTCTTCATGTCTTTTCAGTCTTCCAATAATCCCTCTCATGTATCTCCAGCCTTCCAGTAATCCCCTCATGTCGCTCCAGTCTCTCAATAATCCCCCTCATGTCTCCCAATAATCCCCCTCATGTCTCTCTCGTCTCCCAATAACCCCCCTCATGTCTCTCCAGCCTCATAATTCCACTTGTCTCCCCAGCCTTCCAATATCCCTCTCATGTCTATGCAGCCTCTTAATAATCCCCCTCATGTCTCCACAGCCTTCCAACCCCCAGCCTATTTCAAAACTTGTAATCTCCTTTACTTTGCTTTCTTCTTCCTGCTGTTTTCCTCCGTGGTTCTCCCCCTCTTCTGTCTATGATGCTGATGTGACCTGATGTCATGCCAGCATCACACTGAAGAATTCTAATTTCAGCCGCGATGGACAGTACAGGCAAGGAAATGGTTTCAAGTGGTGCAGCTGTATAGTGTACCCTCATGTATCCTGTGGACGCTCCACTTGAACGGGTCAAGAGCTGGTGCTGCTTTAGGCTCCAGACATGTATGGTGTTAGCATTTAACTTAGATCTGTTAATCTGCTTATGTACTCAGTCCCTATTGAAAAATATGAAGATAAAGGAAAATACAGAAAGGTTAGGCAAAGATATATATTTGCTTTTGTCTGTTACTAAACATTAATTTTTACTTAAAAGGTCAGAAAAAAATTCCCTTGTCCTATGTGTCTTTCATGTCCTAAAACCCACCTTAACTTGTTTGCACGTATTGCTATGCACAGTGTTGGACCTACATTTTTGGGACCCTAAAGTTTAAACAGTTACGGGGACCCCTTCTCATCCAGCAATAATTGAGGAACATCCAACAAAGTCCAACAGCTCAAATGACAAAAAAAAGCCTCCCAATATTCCCCATTCATGCCAATCCAGCCTCCCAATATTCCCAATTCATGCCAATCCAGCCTCCCAATATTCCCTATTATTGTCAATCCAGCCTCTCAATATTTCCCATTCATGTCAATCCAGCTGCCCAATATTCCCCATTCATGTCAATCCAGCCTCCCAATATTTCCCATTCATGTCAATCCAAACTCCCAATATTCCCCATTCATGTCAATCCAGCTGCCCAATATTCTCAATTCATGCCAATCCAGCCTCCCAATATTCCCTATTATTGTCAATCCAGCCTCTCAATATTTCCCATTCATGTCAATCCAGCCTCCCAATATTCCCCATTCATGTCAATCCAGCCTCCCAATATTTCCCATTCATGTCAATCCAGCCTCCCAATATTCCCCATTCATGTCAATCCAACTGCCCAAAATTTACCATTCATGTCAACCAGCCTCCCAATATTCCCCATTCATGTCAATTCAGCCTCCCAATATTCCCCATTCATGTCATTCATTATACATATGTTATTTTAAAACAATCAAATCCAGTTAGAAAAACGTTAACATTGTATAACCCCAAAAATTATTTCTTACACACATTTCAGTTTTATTTTGATTTGCCCAACAACATTTTGGGCATAAAATAGGGTGGCAAAGTGGGCACACAAATTTGACCATTTTCAATAAGTAGCAACATATTTGGAACTTGGGCGACAATGTGGGCTAATACACCAAATTTTACAATTTTGAATAATTATCTGTAGTTTTGCAAGAGTTACATGGCTTTGGGCAACAAATTTGACACTTTGAATCAACAGAGAATGGTCAGTTACATGTGACCCGCATGCATTTTGCATTGACCAACACAATTTTGTGCATGAAACAGTGTGGCAAAGTGGGCACAGACACCATATTTGACCATTTTCAATAAGCATCTGTAGTTTAGCAAAGGTTAAGTGGCACTGGGCAACACATTTGACAATGAATATGGGTCACATGTAAGTGATCACCCTCTGTTTATTGAATGTGTTAAATATGTTGCCCAAGGCAATTTAACTCTTGCAAAATTACAGTTAAGTATTCCAAATGGTCAAATTTAGTGACTGTGCCCAGTTTGCCACCTTGTTCCATGCCCAAATCTTGTTGGGCAATGCAAAATTTATGTGGGTCACATGTAAGAGACCACCCCTCTGTTGATTCCAAGTTTCAAATTTGTTGCCCAATACCATTTAACCCTTGCAAAACTACAGCTATTTATTCAAAATGGTCCAATATGTGTGCCCACTTTGCCATCCTATTTTATTCCCAAAATCTTGTTGGGCAAATCAAAATAAAATTGAAATGTGTATAAGAAATAATGGCCCAGATCCAGACCTACATTCCCATTACGTTTCATCGCGTAGCGTGTTTACGCTAGCGTATTTTCTATGCACTCCCCTAGGCACTCCCCTCGACCATACATAATTTGACCATTTTACACCTCCCAAACCCTACCTTAACTTTTTAAAGCGTAACTACTGACGTACGTAAAGGCTTCACGTACGTAAGTTACTAAGCACGCCCATACTGTATGTTTTAAATGCCTCACCCCGCCTCCAAAACGTAATTACAGGTGTCGTATGGGTTATACAATGTTTACCTTTTTCTAACTAGATTTGATTGTTTTATAATAACATATTTTAAATAAGAAGCTGGAGCCTGAATAAGAAGTGAATAAGAAGCTGGCCGAATTAGAAGCCAACTTCAGCCTAGTATATGCTGGCATGGTTGGAAGCTATGGGTTTTTTAGCCAAACTAGTAATTTAATATTTTAGACCAATGGTCAAAGTTGGCTTTTAGGTAGTGCACACAACTTTTGTGCCGTTCACTTCAAGATTGAATAACAAGTTTTAACCAGGGTGGCTACTCACTGATAGCCTGTGAGGACCATCTCAATGTTCACCTGACCAAAGTCAGACCAATATTGTCTGGTTCCATTAAGCACTAAATAATTGAGCTAAACACAAAACTCTTTATCCAGTGAAATCAATAAAATCTGTTGTATCCAATGAATTATCAAACATATGCTGACTGGCTACAGTACACAGAGGGCCTAATTCTGATACGAAGGTTTGCCCAATGGTGTACTGTTTCTCTGCATACCTTGGCACTGCACATGCCAAGAACAAATGCACACATAATTAAGGCAATGCAGATCCAACTAACTGTTGCAAATGTCTGGAACCAAACACTAACATAAGTGTTAATAAGTACATAATACTGTAGGTTATGGCTAACTATTTGCACAAGCCACAGGGCATGTCTAAGTCAGAATGAGTAAATTACCATTGCAAGAGATACATCAGCTAACTCCTGGATGATGTATACCCCCATGCACTCATGTACCATCTACAATAATTAGATCAACTTACACATTTTAAGGAATGAGACTGCTGTACATAGGGCTAATATGGTCCAATATCCATAATTACGCATTAATACTAGTCTTACAATTCCAGTGTTACGTGTTTTCAAGTAGTCGAAGGGAGAAAAAATCTAAATGTACCCAAAACATGAGTCACAATTTGCTTTATAATGAAGAACAGAAAGTCTAGTATAATTGCATAATAAATAAGTAATAACAAATATATAATTACAAGTATTAAGTTGATGATTTTTTTTCTGACATCAGTGGTTTTCTCAGCAAATCTGATTTTGAAAGCTCCCATGGAACACATTGCAGATCTATTGTTGTTGTAAGCAAAATAAGTGTTTCTGATGTTGGGAAAAGGTGGTTTTAAATGTTTTAGCTTTATAAGGAGGAATTCCCCACTATGATGTGAATTGTGGCACCAGTTTCCTCTTTTCAGTTCCACCTTTATAGTCATTACACCACAAAAAAGGACACATGGTGGCACTCAAAGTACTTGTGACTTATTTGCGGCTTCACCCACTCAAAGAATTGTTCTAGTACACAAAAAAAGTGTAGGTGTTTTACCATTGTGTATCATAACAATGACGAATTAACAAAACAGATGGGTTCATCTTGTTCAGACAGTAAAGGGATTTTTTTGGAGACCAGACTGACCAACATCTGTCATGTTGAATTTCTTTTTTTTTTGTTTCTCTGTAAATAAAGTAAATATGGGCATAAACTACAACAGTTAATAATCACAGCAGGAAGTGACCTAACAAACAGAACAATTTCCACTAGGGAATGGTCCCAATGGCCTGGATCCAGACTTAAGTAAGTGCTTGAAATTAGTTACTCCTGGGCTAAACCATGTTAATTGGAGGGGGAGTCAAGTTAATTGTATTCTTTGCATGCAGGGATATATCTTTGAATTGGTTACTGCACACAGATACTGACCAGCTTTACTATCACACTGTTATTTAGACTTGGGATAGGAAACATCACCTCTCAACTCTAATACTGTTTGCAACAGATGAAATATGACTCCCCTGCAATCAACATGGTTTAGCCCAGGAGTAACTAATTTCAAGCACTTACTTAAGTCTGAATGCAGCCCAATATCTGCACCACATACTTTTCCTGCTGTGAACAATAATAATTAATCCCAGGAGGCCTGATGAGTCTTATGAGGCTGGGCTTGAGCCAGGATTAAACAGGCAGCTTGTATTGGCAGGAGGGTGTGTAGCTGGTTGGCTGACTATCACTAGAGCAGAGATCCACCCCCAAGCTTTCAGCCTTCATTCCACCTGACAGAGTGACAAGGGGCCTGATCCTGATCCACCTGACAGAGTGACAAGGGGCCTGATCCTAGGCGGCCATGTGCGAGCGTATGGCCCCTTCCATACGCCGGCTGAAGTTAGGGTAGCCTTCAGCCGGCGTAAGGAAGGGGCCATACGCCCGCACAGGGGGAGTGTCAGGGTAAGTAAACGCTGATAGGGTAAGTGAACGCCGATATGCTGTGCTTTAGTAAGCACAGTGCATCGGCGTAGTTCAGGATCAGGTCCAAGCAGTGGGAATCAAGACAGCAATTAACAAGTCAGTAGTTATGCATGTAGGCAGGAACAGGCATACATTGGCACCTTGCCGACTCCACATTAATCAGCATGTACAGCAGTAATAAAATAATGAAATGCATGCATCTTGACTTGAGAAACAACTGAAGGCAACTGTGCAGCCTTGCAGAAATGCAGTGCTTTCATTACTGCTGTACTTGCTAATAATTATTGCATCAGAAAGATAAAATTATCTGACTCAAGCATTTTAGGACTGTTTTATCGATGTTAGCAAAATAATCTTGCCGACTCATTACAGCAATTATAATAATCGCTGTAGTTTATGGCCAGCTTAATAGTTATTTACTGATGTTATATGCCACCTTTTCCAGCCATAAAAAGACCTTAAACAATTGAAGTTCAGGAAATCAGGACTTACCTTTACTTTTAGGGCATTTTAGAATTTAAAATTGACAAATTTAATGCCATTAATATCTCCCCAATTTACTGATCAAGTTAAGATGTTAATATGTCTTAATGTAAGAATTATTTTAGGAAAACAAAAAAGACAAGTTAAAATATATAAACAAGGGCCGTAATTATATATATAGAATTTTTTACAATGTTTTTACTATGTATTTTACTATTTCCATCCATTTTTGGGTACATTCAGTTACATTTGGTGCAATTTGATCTTAATATATTTTTCTTTCTAAGGACCTAATAGATTGGGTGATACTTAAAATCCACTTGGCAGACTAGAACAGTGGATGATTGCGTACACATAAAGGTAGATTGCAATATATATCATATGTTTTGTGCTTTATATGCCTTTATGGCTCCTTTATTTTAATGTTATAAACTCTGCACAAAACAGTGGTGTTCCTAAGGACCGATTCCTAGATCCTAGTAGCTGGATTATACTATTAGGGTTCACCCTATTGGGACCTGCAGTTCCTAAGTTTAAGTTCTATTGGTTATTTAAGTGACCATTTCTTTATAAGCAGCCATCTATTAGACGGCAATCACTTTTATATGCATCTGTGGTCATAATTTTTTCTGTCAGTCTGCATGTTATTAGTACTGTATGTTTTTAATGTATTAAAAGTTTGATTTTTATCGCTGCTTGGCTTCTTTTTTCAAAAGTGGTGAACATTTTTTACCTTATATTCTTAGCACTGTGTCTTTTTCTTTTTATTTCTTCTTTGCTTTGCTCTTACCTCTGCTGCTCTCTCCCCGTTGCTACTTGCTCCTCATCTCTGTTCCTCATCTGTCCTGTCCACTCTGTCTTCTTTTCTTCTCTCCCATTCTGTCCCTTCATATGGTCTTTCTGCAGTCTATCCTCTTCTCCACGGTCTCTCTTCTTCTCTGTCTTTCTTTCCGACAGTGATTGCCACTGGAGCTGTGTTAGCAGACCTCTGCTGGAACTGTATAATTTGTAGGTAAGTAATTATTGTGTTGATTAGTATTTAGGGTTGAGGTTAAAGTTAGGGCTCAGATTAGGGTTATTGTAATGCAGAATTCAGTAAATGTCAGTATTACAATATTCTATCTGACATGTCAACTTGCCATTGCAACCATGCCATATAGAGGAAAGTCAATAAAACCTGTTAGCCATTAAGTGGCATATCACACCCCTTCTAAGGTACCATTTTTTGATTGCTTATTATTTAATGTAATATAGAAACCTGAATGTTCATTGGCTTTCTAAAGACGAGACCAAATAATTTGGATGCCCCTAACTACAAACTTCAGTCTATGCTCTTTGGGCATAACGGACCGTATTCATGCATAGGAATGATATAAGTTCTTAATTACACGCAAAACATAGCAAGGCGACTCCCCTGACACGCCCTCAGTTTTCAGTTTCTTAACCAACTTACGAATGCCATAGGGCTATCTTATCTATAGGTTCGTAGTTGTGTGCATAGGGTGGCTAATTAAGACCGTTTTTTCCCTAACCACGCCATTTAAATGGCTTCCTCCACCCAATCTTCTTATCTTCATTCTTAAGTTTTCCTGGCACACCCCTTCATACTTAAGTCATTACGAACCTTGAGGAAATAGGTTCATAATGGTGACTTTGGGCTGGATCCAGACTTAAAAAGGAGCTTGAGTGGCTGCTGGACTGAGAGGGCGCAGGCATACAGAGCTCCGTACCCCGGGACGCTAAAACTGCCTCACATTGTGGCTTTCACCCACTCTCAGCCTGCCAGACCGGGTGGTACCGATTGCTAACACCGCCAGGTCGGTTCCGCTACCGTTATAAGTGACGGCGCCGCGGTCCTTGGTGGACGTCGCGGTCCCGCGGCCTGTTGGAGTGCCGGATCCCTGTGGCGCGGCGGGCACTCGTGCGGCTGGTTTGCTGAGTGTCCCGCTGGACTGCCAGGGTGAGGGAGGGGCCGGAGATCACACTGGCCTGTGCACAGACTGAGGCCTGCTGCTGTGGCCTGTGGGCAGACTGGAGTGTGTTGCTGTGGCCTGTCGCTTGGGAGACCGATGGAAGCGCGGGAACTGCCGCCATTTTGCCCGTGGAAGGAGCTGTACAGGAGCCTGTGCTGCACTGGGATCTGCCTGACTGTACCCACTGCTTCTGAGGAGGTGATCTGGAGACCAACTGGGGGAGCAAGACAGCCCTTTGAGGTAACCTCATTATTACCTGCCCACCCAGAAAGGAGAGAGGGGGAGGAAAGAGGAAGAAGAAGGGAGAAAAAAAAACAAAAACAAAGAGTGCACTCATATAATACTATAATTTTCTTAAAGTACCACTTCCTCGCCTCCGCAGCCTATGCAGTTCAGCTTTAATCAGGAGGTACTTCATCTTTAGCAATATCTCCTCCGTTAAACACTCTTGACTCCCTGTAGCCACCTGGTGGTATTAATGTGCACCAAATTTCTATCATCTTAGGCTCAGCACATTAACCTGTATCTGTATATCTTGAACCCTCCGGGCGAGTGCTCCCGTCATAACCACCTATAACGCCTATCTCTCTGTTCAACTCCTGGACGCTAAGATCTCACCCACCATAAGAGTGACCTTTAAGATTCTTAAGATTCCTATGTCTCGGACGTAGACGTCTGCTTTCGCACCGGGCAAATTTTGAAGATTTAAAGAGTCATCCTTCCTTTGCTATTCCTCTGGTCCGTATCTACTATATCGGCTCCCATATCCCCCACAATGAATCGTGCGCAATCCAGATCTAAAAAGAGTTCCGCCTCTGAAATCACTCACCATTTTTCACGACAAGACACGCACGGCGGGAAAAAAGATAACCCACCCTCATCCCCCACTTCAGAGGAGACAGAAGACACCTCTACTTCACTATTAGCCACTAAAGAAGATATTCTTGGTTTTCAATCGCAAATGCAAACTCAATTTCAAAGTCTTCTCACAGATTTAAAGCAGTCATTTACGTCTGAACTCCAAAAAGCGGTTGCTTCTATTCGAGTAGATATCACTTCCTTATCTGCACGGACGACTAAACTGGAGCAGAGGCAAGAAAACTTTTTGCGGTTTCAACAAGACACAGACAAAGATCTGGAACATTTTAGCAGAGAGCTGGAGGAACTGCGTAATAAAAATGAAGATCTGGAAAATCGGGAGCGTCGCAATAACGTCAGAATTCGCAACCTCCCTGAATCCATCACTAATGAGGCTCTTGAGCAGTGCTTACAGGATATCTTTTCAAACATATTACCTGACCCAAGTCATACGCCAATTCCGCTTGAAAGAGCTCACCGGGCGCTCAGACCGAAACCAAGCGCAAATGATCCACCGCGAGATGTTATTCTTCGCTTCCTCAGCTTCAAAGATAAAGAGAAGATAATGGCGGTGACTAGGAACAAGCCACATATCCTTCATAATGGGGCAAGACTGCAATTTTTTCAGGACTTATCTCCAGTTACCATAGCCAAGAGACGGGACCTTCGAGAGCTAACCAAGACACTACGCGATCAAAACATCCGCTATAGATGGGGGTTTCCGTTTAAGCTGATTGTGGACCTGCATGGCAAATCTGTCACC
>WWET01001371.1:0-13667 GCA_011038615.1 Limnodynastes dumerilii | reverse complement strand
CTGCTAGAAGGAAGTGAGTTGCGACGTTCAAAAAAGTTTTTTTTTAAATTGCGTTAAATTTCTCCTTTGCTGCCTGCTCTTTATTCGCAGCAATAAAAAAACTATTGAATTAGCATATTTTTTATGCTAAATGACCGGCGATAGCGTTGTATTTTTTCCGTCGCTAATTTTTTTAAAATAACGCCGCCAATTGTATCGGGCCCTCAAAGCGTATTTTTTTCCTCTTTTGCATTCTGTGAATTGATTGATGCTACCCGATTCAGCCCCATCCAGATTTAAGTGAAATAACACTTCCACTTTTTGAACAGAGGGATCTGTGCTTATATATTATTAGTCTCTCTATGCATATCCATATTTACATGTCTGCATTATTCACGCATCTGTTATTTGGAAATCTAATAGTTTAAGAATCGGATCTGAGAATCCAGTCCCAATTTAGTTCCAGTGGAAGAGATTAGGGAAGCAAGCCTGTCTGACTGAGCACCTGCCTGCTGTTTAATGCCCTGCAGCCCTATGGGGTCCTTGGTTCTTTTTCCATTTGTGATACACAAATTCATCATACTGGTGAGTGAGTTAAATTGGTAAGGGAGGCAAATGAAGTTAATGTTGGACATTACTCCTGTATGCCCCTATTACATGCCCTCATTTGTAATTTCCAAGAACTGGAACCTCAACAAATTCTGGTGTATGTTTTAGAAAACCAGAATTTTAATTCTTTTTAACCCTCCTTAAACTTGGATTATTTTTTTTTTCAGGGATTAAAAATCATGTTGAGAATGCAGATTTAAATACACATAACTTTCACAATTAATGAGAACATGAGATAAATGATATGCTAAAAACTTTTCTAAGCGGGGGAACACCTAATAAGTATGTAAATGATTTTCAGGCATTAAGATCTCCTACAAGATAGTGAAGAGACCATTTCGTCTATACTTTCTACAAAACTAATAATCTTTATTCTTCTAATCACAAATAGAAAACTGCAAAGCAAACAGCAACATTAAGGAGCATGTATTTCATTTAAGTGGGATTGTCATAATGTTTTGTTAACAGAAGTCTTTTCTGCGAGATAATTATTCTCTTTTATATTTAATTGAAGAGGTTCACATTTGGTTAATGTAAAAAATGCATTAAGTGATTTTCTTTAAACATAGGCTTTAAAAACCAATTAACATTTTTCCTCAGTAAAGATTTTATTTTGTCTTTTCTCCTAATCTAAATGCAAAGTTTAAAGCATTAGTCTGGACATTCCAATTATAACGGCTGTCAGCAATTCATTAATTATCTATTTTTCTATCCCATTATCTCTTCATGGTTTTACATTTATATAGTGGTTTGTTATTTTTTCATTAGAAAGTTGTAACGTGTAGGTGACAATTGAAGGTTTCTCTGGTTTATTATATCGTACATACAATGAAGTATCTGCTTTCTCTGAGGACAAGCCACAATGAATTCGCCTTTGCATAACCATGTTGCCTTTTTGTGGTAGCAGAACAAATGCATGAGTTGTGGGGGGTTCTAGCATAATAATATATAATTGCACAGAAAAGTCAGTATTTTTCCTGCAAGAAAGAAGAAAACAGGAATTACAGCTGTGACAGTAAAGACATGTGACTAGTGGTGGAAACGATAGCAGTATATGTTATACTCAGGATATTAAGAATTAAGGACCGCATTCACACATACGTTTTCGCGGCAGATTGCGTGCGTATTTTTAGGAGCGGGTTAACTGAGCATGCGCGTGTAGTAACTTTTTCCACGTAATTACGTAGTATTTACGCACGTAAGTACTTTAGGCACGGACTTGGGAACATACGTACGGAGGGGCGTGAATCTTAACTGTACAGTAGAAGTTATGTGAAAGTGGGCGGGGGAAGCATTTAAATGGGCATTTGAGGGCGCGGTTAGATAAATACGCACGTACGTAAGTAACATACACACGTAGACTTAAGGGTAAGTACACACGTAGACTTAAGGGTGCCCTATGGAGACGGAAGTCACCGAAAACCCGTCCGGCTGAGGGGAGTGTCATGGGTGTTGCTTTGCTACGTGCGCGCGTAGTAAATACGGATCTGTGAAACCGGTCTTAAGAGATGAAGGATTGTGGGGGCCCCTGGGCAACTAATTTGTGAGGGCCACTGCGCATATTATTGAATTATTGTAATAACATAAAACAAATGTAATGAACCACCAGCAGCGTTGCACACAAGTGTTGAAAGCTACAACACCCTAAAAAAGAATGAGCCCTTTGCTACAGTCCAGAAGAATGTTTTTTGTTTTGTTTTTAGCTAAAAAAAGGAAAAAAAGAAGCACTACTCTGACACCCAAAAAAAATTATAAATAAATAACTATATATGTTTTCACTATCAATTGGGATATTGGGATATCTTTGTCACTTTACCACCTACTATGCCTCACTGTCCCTCTTTTATACCTCTGTGCTGCACTGTTACCTCTATGATATGCCTCTATGATGTTCCTCTTGCTCACTCCTGCTTACACACAGTGACATGATTTACTGCTACACTTTGTAGGCTCTATACTACGCAGAGGAGTGTGCAACAGAAAGGATGTCAATGACTGACATTCATGATCCACCCCTTGTGAGTGGTGGCCCCGGGATGGTCGCCCCTTTCTCCCTGTGGTGGATCTGGCCTTGGCTATACTTGATCATCTCCCACTGCTTTTATTGCAAAACTATGAAAATTCCTGGAGATTTTTTCTACATCAACTTTTAAATTTCCACATTGATCGAATCCATACTCGCACTGCGCCAAGAGGGATCTGTTTACTGATGCCTGCTTTATCCAGATGTACATGTGAGCACTGGAGAGTACCAACAGCTGACCATTACCTTAAGATTTACCATTAGTCCTCATTAAAATGAGGACGGATGAGGTCCAATGTTATTGGGCTTTTTTTCCGTACTGTCTGATTGTAAAAAGCCTATCATTCTGCTCATGCGCCTGCACCAGGTTGCCCAGGAGGGGCATGAAAATGTAGTGTGTACTAATTCAGACTTCCAATTAAAATAATGAATGTAGAGTCCAGGGGTTGAAGCTCTGTGGAGTGAGGAGAGTGGCTATCTAAAGCACTCACATGGATGCTTCCATATAGTAGGGATATTTATGCAGCTGATCCAGAATTGTTGGCTTTCCAAAAATTTTATTAGAAATGACAACATCACCAGTACCTTAACATAGGGGCACTGACAAGGAGGACAGCCACACACCCATAATTGTACCTCTATTCTACATATGATTTTTACAACCTTGAAAGACATTGGGCCTGATTCATATATGGTGATGGACTGGGAATTACGCAAGTTATTTGCGTAAGTCGCCTTCACATGTAATACCTACACATGTGTGCCAGATGTTACGTGTCGGAAGGGCTTCCATATGGAACGGAATTTAATTTACACAGGGCTAAACCCTGCTGTTCAGGAAGGGTTAGCCATGCTAATTAAGTGCTGGGGGTGGGGAAAGGCAGGCACAGATCCGTGTGGTTAAGTTAAACTAGGGTTCTGGACACTTAAGTGTACTCCCCTCTTTGCTTACTTACAGATCTCCAGTATGTAAGTTGCAAGGATTTCTGAATCAGGCCCATTGTGCAGTCTAATTCCTCTCAGTAACTACGCTGTTCCCTTCCTGTTGTGTGTTCATTGTCACGTCCCTTTACTATGGGAATTTATTGTCATGGGATTCAAAAAAAAAAAATGACTGTGCTTCAAATCATTCAAAATTTCAGAGAACCCAATCTACAAAGCATTCTACATAACATACTCAGTAATTCTAATATTTAATGCATCCTTATGGATCTATTTACATGATGCATGTGAACATGAACAGAGAAAGATTCTCACTAAGGGCTATATTTACAAAGCCCCTTTTAATTAATCTTGAGATGGTAACAGTGGTTTTTGCAATGAAAACGGGCATTACCACATGAAAATGAAGTCATTAATATTTACAACACATAGATTGCCATGGAAAACTGCTGTTTCCATGGCGATCCATGTAAACATCGCATGTCTCTGCTAGCCTGTTCTTATGAATGCGGCCCAGCACTTCGTCATATTTACTTAATGAGGGAGTTAAAAATGTAAAACTAATGCCAAAAACATGCATGGAACTCCTCACAAAATCGGATCTGTGAATACGGCCCATTATCAGTAAATAGTACCCTAAAGCTCTTCTCTACTTGCTCTCTTTACAGATCAATGGAGAAAGTATAGAGTATAGAGAATTGATGCGTGTTGCTTACAAAAAACCCGGAGGGAGGAAAACCCTAAAATATAGATAAAACAGCTGCTTTTTTACTCTGTTTCCTTCCTATATAGAGAATGCATCTTAAACAAATGGAAAATCAGTTTCAAAACAGCAAATCACCTTTAACAACATCCATATCTTGCATCTACTTTCTAACCTTAAAAACTTAATTACCTTATGATACTTAATTGCATACACATACACATACGTATATACAATTTTGTGAGAAAGCATCTGATGGCACTGTGTAATCAAGTTGTGTAAGACGGACAGCTTGAATTGCTGAACATTTCTGAGAAATCCGTCTTACACAACATTTTCTTTTGTCTCTATTGCTATTTGTTTTCAAGGAACCGTTGCTTATGCAATAAAATATCTGTAACGTATAATTCTTTTGAAACATTTGCTATTTTAATCTAGTTGAGAATGGGAAATATAATGTGTGGTAAATCATTAGATTGATATGGGAGACATTAGTGCAAGGCATCAAGTTATTGGGAGAACTACCCTAAATAAAGTAGTATGTAAGCCTTTAAAGGGCTGCCAAGCAAACTTGTTAACGCAAGCATGGCAAACTGCGGTATTCCCCCAAAATGTATTCAGTCATTTTCTATGAATACCATTTTATGGCACAAAATAGAATTTTAAGGGAAAAGTAAGTAACTTCAGATGTGCAACCGCAAGAACTTCTGTTTACAGTCACCACTGACACTAACTTGACACATGGCTTCCACACTTTTCCAACTTCTTATGACACCTATCTTTACAAAGTCAAATTCGAGCCTAAAATAAATGGCAGAACTGTGCGATTTATCAATAATCGATAAAAGGGCTAATGCACATTAAAAGCTTAAAAGCTGCAAAACAAGTTATGATAACATAGCAGAGAGAACTAAATATAGAGTTACATGCAAGTTCTAAGTACTGTGATCCTGAGCTCAGTGTATTTTGTCATATTTCGTAGTTAAAGCAAATGAATGGAAAACATACGCTGATTTGGCTGTATTCTCAGTTCCGTAGTAAAGAAGCATCGCTAGTATCATTATCATGAACCTAAAACTTTCATAACTTGCAAATTGCAGAAAAATGCTTATGTTGTACTTTGCCCAATGGCACAACTCACCTTTCCACCTCTTCAGGTGCATAGCGCTGTGTGCTGAGGTTAATGAATCTAACACCTATTTTCTGGGCATGTGATGTAAGGGAAAAAAATACTCATATATTGCTTGTATTCTCTGTGCCGATTGACTCTCTTGATGATCTTAAAAGATCTCTTCTTACCCCGCTGCTAACGGATTGGATCAGTGTGAGTGGCGAGCTAAGCTGATAGCAAAGGGCCAGTTCCAGAATTACGCAACTGGCGTTTTCCTCACACTGGGCTGGATCCAAACTTAAGTAAGTGCTTGAAATTAGTTACTCGAAGTAAGTGCTTGATCTTAGTCACTCCTGGGCTAAACCATGTTGATTGCAGGGGAGTCATATTTCATCTGTTGCAAACAGTGGGCTATGTTTACCAAAAAAAAAATTTCCCCCCGAAGGGAAGCTGCTCCAGGCTCGCCTGTGTTCGCGGCAAGCCTGGCAGCTTCCCCTTTAAAATGTACTAATACTCACCCCTCCGCCAAAGTCCCTCGAAGCGCTCTGCCGGCATCGCAGGCGGCTATTAGGGGGAGGAAAAGGGGGGAATATGGGGAGATTGCTGGCATGAAGTCAATAACGCCATCCGTAGATGGCGTTATTTTTTTCTTCACTGCCGAATCAGAATTTCGGCAGTGAGGGATAGTACATTGTAATACTGCTTCGGCACCCGTTCAGATCACCGGGCCGCCGAAGCCTTATGAAGTGTTTGTGCATCGCCATGGAAACAGTGGATTTCCATGGCGAATGCACTTTAGTAAATTTTAAAATGTTAATTTTCAAGTGATAATGAGCGTTTTAGTGTTAAAACACCCATTATCACCCGAAAATTTAAATAGTAAATGGAGCCCAGTATTAGAGTTGAGAGGTGATGTTTCCTATCCCAATTCTAAATACCAGTGTGATAGTAAAGCTGGTCAGTATCTGTGGGCAGTAAGCAATTCAAAGATATATTCCTGCATGCAAAGACTACAATTAACTTGACTCCCCCTCTAATTAACATGGTTTAGCCCAGGAGTAACTAATTTCAAGCACTTACTTAAGTCTGGATCCAGCCCACTGTGCGCAGAAAAGGAGCACATTGTTATACTGCACATGCGCACACTACATGTTTCTGGCAAATGGGTAATTCCAAGACAACAGAAACCCAAAAGGTCATCTTAAAAATATATGTTTATGTCATATTTTTAAAAATTTTAAACTGCAAGTTGTGTAAATTGAAATTTCTGAATTGGTTTTTAAATTTGTTATAACTGAATCCAGAACAGGATCATCAACTTGTAGTCATTTTTATTTGCTTGTAAAATAGCTGTTGATAATGACAATAAATATTGTTAGTAATCAGCAAAATGAAAGTGTTGGCATCCCCCCTGGAAAGCAAATTAGTGTGAAAGCTGTCATGTTTCCATAGAAGCATCCACAGCTTGTGCTCTTTACTAATTACAATATTCACTTCTCATATGCCAGTGTCTATAACACAAAGATCCATGAACTACAGAACGTGCAGCTGAGAATCAACTGGAAGACATTGGAGTTATACATTCTAATTCCAGATGTCTCTGAGGATCAAAGGGTCATTTTTGCTGAGGATCATTTTAAATTATAATCTACATTTTCAGAATGTAAAGGCACTAGTGTATATGGCAGCCATTTTTCTGACAGTAACAGTCCCTCTGGATTCAACTCCAAACCCTTCAATAATTAATAATCAAACTCCAATGGTGAACTTCCACTGTCTTCTCCACTCCATTTACTCAGCCAGATGCAATAGCTTACCTATAATTCATTTGCAGTATATCAAAAGTGTCTTTGCTGATTAGATAGCAGTCTCACCAGAGAATAAGCAGAGGGGGCATCCTGAGTCTTACCCAGATGGGCTTTCTGGGAAAGTTTCCCATAGTCAACACTATGGGCCAGATTTACTAAGCTGTGAATTTTTAAAGAGTGGAGCGTTTGCCCATAGCAACCAATCAGATTCTAGCTGACATTCTCTTAAATAAGATCTAGAATCTGATTGGTTGCTATGGCTAAAAGCCAATGATCACAACCTGGGTCCAGATTTACTAAGCTGTGGGTTTTGAAAGAGTAGAGAGTTTGCACATAGCAACCAATCAGATTCTAGATATTATTTAACTATTGCATTTTAGAGAATGTCAGCTAGAATCTGATTGGTTGCTATGGGCAAACTCTCCACTCTTTCAAAAACCACAGCTTAGTAAATCTGGACATATATGTGTTGTAGTTTAAAGTGGAACACTAAACAGTTGTGTGACCACTGTAAGACATAGATTTATTCATTTGTCACTTGTCTTGTGTATGCTTCCCTTTGTGTTACATGAATAATTTCTTCATCCCTGCCCTTCTCTTTTTTCAACCCTATGTTAATATGTATTATTCTCCCTTGCCTCCTGCTTGTTCTCCATTCTTTGTGTGCTCATCTGACAGGACAAGATTGAGTATTATAAATATAAGTAAAGGGACTAAACTTGCATTATAGTGTTTGGCTACTGAAATGCAGCACCAGACTCAGGAGTTACAGTATATATTAATAAAAGTTAGGGCACACAATTAAAAAAAAGTAAAACGATAATAAATTTTACCTTACCTAAAAATTTGGTCCATCAAAGAGGAACAGCACAATCCTGACTTAAGTACGATGGGACTTACGCAAGTCATTTGCGTAAGTCCCCTGTCTGGAAACATCTGCGCATGCGTGCATCAGACGTTCTGCGTGCGTACTTACTGACATACGTAACTAACTTATGTACGACAGTAAGTACGCAGAAGGGGTAGACCCTTTATTTACGATAACCGTATCCCCACCATACAGGCAGGGATAGCCATGTAAATGAGGAGTCGGGGGTGGGTAAGCCCCATTACGAATACAGATCTAATCGTAAAACTTAAGGTAGGAATCCGGACACATAAGTGTCCAGATTTCCTACCAACAGCAGGGAGTGCAGGGGTTGTGACTAAGGACGGGTCTGGATCTGGGCCAATGTCTTCAGCATGGCACAACAACACACTCACAACTGTAAACTACAGTGTATAATTTGACTGTGGCTGACTGCACAGCTAGCGTTTACTGTCAGGCCTGCTGACTTGGGCTGTTCGTCAATGATAGGATACCAGGGAAGAACAGGCTAAGCCTGGCTGTCATCACTAGGGAATTGAAGCTTAGCGCCATCTACTGGTGCTTTCAACCACTGAAGCCTGATCAGTCTATTATGTGTAGATGTTCTCTCAATATATTTTTTGGGAAATAAAATGTAATAATGAGTTTTAAACAGGGAAGGCAACAAATGACTTCAATCACTACTAGCAGGGTGCTCGTTAATATGGCTGTTTATACATAAGGATATATGAGGACGTTAATATATTCATCTGTTCTGCCTCTCATTGTTACTGACAAGTCTCAAGAAGACTGTATATACAGTCAGGTCCATAAATATTGGGACGGGCCCCTCAGAACAGGGGGCCCTGTGGCATGCATCCTGCACCCTGGGTTGGCAGGGGAAGGGGAGCCATTCAGCATCTATTTCTTCCCTCTGATATCTGCCGGAGGAAAGAAATAGATGCCAAATTAGTCCCCCTTCCCCTGCTGTGGGACTGTCCCGATTCGCGGGGTGAAAAGAGGGCGGGGCTTAAAGCACATCTTGTTTGTTTCATTTCAAATCCATTGTGGTGGTATATAGAGCCCAAAATATGAGAATTGTGTCGATGTCCCAATATTTATGGACCTGACTGTATAATATAAGCCCAGAAGACAGTATATATGCTTAGCCTATGAAAAAAATATATATAAATAAAAAAAAGAAAACATGAATACACTAAATAGCCTGACACTTTAAGAAATAATGGTTTCTAAATATGGAGAATATTCCTCCTTAACTATAGTGAACAGCATCTCATTTCCTCCATAAAACTTTGTACAAGTGCCATCAGCACACAATATGATTTTCAAATACCAAATTCATTTTGTAAGTGGCAATTCATAGGTAAGGAGCGAGATAATTACTGTAAAACATTAAGCAGAATGCACAGTTCATCTAATTTGATAAATAGCATTTCTACAACAACAGATGGCAATTTGTTGACACTTAAATCTTTAAGCATACTCAATTAAACAAGTCCTTAAAAGCTTTCCTAAAAGAATCACATGTGTACATATATTTTAACCCAGAGAAAATGCTGACAGATTTGTTTTTCACCAAGCTGAGTAAAAAGAAAAAGCTGACAACATCTTTCTTCGGGACAATGTCTTTTGGTCTATTTTAGGAATTTATCTGATTGGTTGCTATGGGCAAACTCTCCACTCTTTCAAAAACCACAGCTTAGTAAATCTGGACATATATGTGTTGTAGTTTAAAGTGGAACACTAAACAGTTGTGTGACCACTGTAAGACATAGATTTATTCATTTGTCACTTGTCTTGTGTATGCTTCCCTTTGTGTTACATGAATAATTTCTTCATCCCTGCCCTTCTCTTTTTTCAACCCTATGTTAATATGTATTATTCTCCCTTGCCTCCTGCTTGTTCTCCATTCTTTGTGTGCTCATCTGACAGGACAAGATTGAGTATTATTATTTGTAAGAGATAATATTAGTAGGTAGCAGAACAGTAAAGGGACTCAACTTGCATTATAGTGTTTGGCTACTGAAATGCAGCACCAGACTCAGGAGTTACAGTATATATTAATAAAAGTTAGGGCATACAATAAAAAAAAAGTAAAACGATAATAAATTTTACCTTACCTAAAAAATTTGGTCCATCAAAGAGGAACAGCACAATCCTGACTTAAGTACGACAGAGGACTTATACAAGTCATTTGCGTAAGTCCCCTGTCTGGAAACATCTGCGCATGCGTGCATCAGACGTTCTGCGTGCGTACTTACTGACATATGTAACTAACTTACGTACGACAGTAAGTACGCAGAAGGGGTAGACCCTTTATTTACGATAACCGTATCCCCACCATACAGGCAGGGATAGCCATGTAAATGAGGAGTCGGGGGTGGGTAAGCCCCATTACGACTACAGATCTAATCGTAAAACTTAAGGTAGGAATCCAGACACATAAGTGTCCAGATTTCCTACCGACAGCAGGGAGTGCAGAGGGCGTGACTAAGGACTGGTCTGGATCAGGGCCAATGTCTTCAGCATAGCACAACAACACACTCACAACCGTAAGCTACAGTGCATAATTTGACTGCACAGCTAGCGTTTCCTGTCAGGCCTGCTGACTTGGGCTGTTCTTCAATGATAGGATACCAGGGAAGAACAGGCTAAGCCTGGCTGTCATCACTAGGGAATTAGGGGCTGATTCAGAGATGCGATTGCGAAAAGATAGCAAATATACGCATCTATTGTTAAGATCCTAGCAGGTTCCAGCCCACTGCCTAAAGAGTCACTCCCCTTGCAAACAGCGGTGGATCTTAAACTTAGACCACCATTGACTTGCCCTAACTATACGCTGTCATTTGGGATCTTAAGTGACGTGGTAGCGTTCATTTAAGATCCTAAGTGTCAGTCCTCGCCCACTTTCCCTCATTTCCCTGCCTCCCCCCGCCCATTTCCATGCAAATCCTTAAGATCTTAAAGATTCGCTGCACTTAAGATCTTAAGTGCTTGCGTGCGATTCAAACTTACGCTCTTAGCGAATTTACGCTCCTAACCGCTACGTAGACGGCGTTGCACTATTACTACGCATGCGCGGTTTTGCGAATTTTCTAGGATCTTAAATATACGCACCTAAGTGCCGTGGAAATCGTATCTCTGAATCAGGCCCTTGAAGCTTAGCACCATCTACTGGTGCTTTCAACCACTGTCTATTATGTGTAGATGTTCTCTCAATATATTTTTTGGGAAATAAAATGTGATAATGAGTTTTAAACAGGGAAGGCAACAAATGACTTCAATCACTTCTAGCAGTGTGCTAGTTAATATGGCTGTTTATACATAAGGATATATGAGGACGTTAATATATTCATCTGTTCTGCCTCTCATTGTTACTGAGCAGTCTCAAGAAGACTGTATATACAGTCAGGTCCATAAATATTGGGACGGGCCCCTCAGAACAGGTGGCCCTGTGGCATGAATCCTGCACCCTGGGTTGGCAGGGGAAGGGGGGCCATTCAGCATTTATGTCTTCCCTCTAATATCTTCCGGAGTGAAGAAATAGATGCCAAATTAGTCCCCCTTCCCCTGCTGTGGGACTATCCCGATTCGCTGGGCGAAAAGGGGCGGGGCTTACAGCACATCTTGTTTGTTTCATTTCAAATCCATTGTGGTGGTGTATAGAGCCCAAAATATGAGAATTTTGTCGATGTCCCAATATTTATGGACCTGACTGTATAATATAAGCCCAAAAGACAATATATATGCTTAGCCTATGAAAAAAATATATATAAATAAAAAAAAAGAAAACATGAATACACTAAATAGCCTGACACTTTAAGAAATAATGGTTTCTAAATATGGAGAATATTCCTCCTTAACTATAGTGAACAGCATCTCATTTCCTCCATAAAACTTTGTACAAGTGCCATCAGCACACAATATGATTTTCAAATACCAAATTCATTTTGTAAGTGGCAATTCATAGGTAAGGAGCGAGATAATTACTGTAAAACATTAAGCAGAATGCACAGTTCATCTAATTTGATAAATAGCATTTCTACAACAACAGATGGCAATTTGTTGACACTTAAATCTTTAAGCATACTCAATTAAACAAGTCCTTAAAAGCTTTCCTAAAAGAATCACATGTGTACATATATTTTAACCCAGAGAAAATGCTGACAGATTTGTTTTTCACCAAGCTGAGTAAAAAGAAAAAGCTGACAACATCTTTCTTCGGGACAATGTCTTTTGGTCTATTTTAGGAATTTATTACATCTGTTTTAAACAAAAATAGTAATGGCTTTTAAAAACGACCATATGTTTGTTGAAAACACACAGTATGGATTCAAATGTAGCAGACATCTCACTTTTTTCTGTTTTTCTTTCTTTTTTTTGTGTTTTAGTTTTTCTGTATGTACAATTATCAGTTGCCGTTTACTTTAATAGTACATTTGTTCTTTATTGAACTGTCCATTAAACTTTCTAATAAACTGTTAGGGTCGTATTCAGAGATCCGATTTTGAGTGAATTTCCGCGCGTATTTTTAGGATCGGATCAACTGCGCATGTGTAGTAACTTTATGTACGTAGTTTACGTTGACTATACGCACAGAAGTGCCTAACGGACGTACATGTGAATCGCATTTGGGGATATATGCACGGAAATCAGACGTACAGAAAAATTTACATAAAAGTGGGTGGGGGGCATTTAAATGAACATGTGGAGGAGCGGTTATCAAGAATCGCACAGACGGAGCACATATACGCACGTAAAGAACATAGTGGTCTATGGACTCATAAGTGACCAACAACACGTCCGGGAGAAGGGAATGTCGGGGTTGCTGGTGGGTGTTTCCTTGCTCCGGCCGTGCATATAATTGCATACTATACAAAAACGGATCTCTGAATACGGCCCTTAACCTTTAGTAAGGAATTACAATCTCTTAATGACTTTTATCATGAAAATATGATGCACTACAGTTACAGGGAATAACTAAGGAAACAATTATTTAATACATAAGCTCCAGTAGGTGCAAATATCACAAATATTAAATTAAAAACTTGAGCAACCAATTCACCCTATTTGGGGTGTCTAGTTGAGAGTGAAGGCAAGGTACAAGCGGTTTGGTGTGGGTGCGGGTCACCTATGCAAACGGTCCTTCTTTGAAAGGGCCATTCTCCCCCAGCCAGTACTGAACTGGGAAATCAACTGCTTTTTCCTTGCAGGGGAGAAGCAATCAATCGACAAAAGATAGTAGATCCTGCGGTGAATGGTAAATGGAATTTAACCACAAACCTTACCCTAACCCTCTCCTTACATTATTCTAACTCTTCCATTCCATTACCCTAACCCTCTCCTTGCATTACCCTAACCCTCTCCTTACATTATTCTAACTCTTCCGTTCCATTACCAGAACCCTCTCCTTGCATTACCCTAACCCTCTCCTTGCATTACCCTAACTCTTCCGTTCCATTACCCTAACCCACTCCTTGCATTACCCTAACCCTCTCCTTGCATTACCCTAACCCTCTCCTCCCCGCAGCCTAACCCTAAGACTCCTTTCCCTGCAGCCCAACTCTAAAACACTTCATAGAGTGTTACTCACCTCCGGTCAGTGCTGCGGGTCTGCGGCAAAA
>WWET01001370.1:368021-388215 GCA_011038615.1 Limnodynastes dumerilii | reverse complement strand
AGAGAGAGAGAGAGAGAGAGAGAGAGAGAGAGAGAAAGAGAGAGAGAGAGAAAAAGAGAAAGAGAAAGAGAAAGAGAGAGAGAGAGAGAGGTGAACATATGACAAAATCCAGATATAATAATGGAAGTGGCCACGGGGACTTTGGAAAAACCCGGGGTGACATGTTCAGTGGCGTTACGGCAGGGTTCTGAACGCAGGAAGCTCTGTACGTACGAGGCGAATGCCGGAGGAATGCACTGCGCTCGCTCATACGCTATGTAAGAGTGCAATGTACGCAGCCATGGCGGGAGTAGAGTGCTGCTTGGTTACACAGGGTAACGGCAGCTCAGGGCTCTGTCCCTGTGATAACGCTGACATTCCTGGGGTGGGTGAAGCTGCGTCTCCCCGGTCATTATGTATGTTTACAATCACTTCTCACATTCCCTCTCAACACTATCTGCTGAAGAGGAGAATAATCCTGTATCACAGAAAGAAAACCAACTACTGCTGTGGATGATAGACAGAAAGAAGGAAGAATGGAAGATAGGCAAAAAGAAGAAAGGAAGATAGATAAAAAGGATAGACAGAAAGAAGAAAGGCAAATAGACAGAAAGAAGAAAGGAAGATAGACAGAAAGGAGGAAGATAGACAAAAAGAAGAAAGGAAGATATACAGAAAGAAAGAAGATAGACAGAAAGATAAAAAGAAAAGAAGATAGAAAGAAAGAAGAAAAGAGGAACAGATTAAAAGAAAAGAAAACAAAAAAAACAAAAAAAAGTGAACGTAAAAAAGAAAAAAAAAAAGTGAAGAAGAGAGTGGAGAAAAAAGAAGAGGGAAGAGAGACAGAGAGAGCTGTGACTAGTCCTTGTATTGATTATCAATAACTGGCACCATGACCATCGGCCAGACCCTGATAAGGTGACCTGTGAGCTTACAGCCCATAGATGAATATTAAATACCCAACCCCAGGTAAATGATTATACAGCTCTGCATAACCTGATCACATGATTCATTACAACCTCCAATCATTGCTCGTACACTTATTGTAGATGAAACCAAGCGTATATATTGATTTGACAAAAGCGTACAATAAAGGCAATACTATATGCCCAGATTAGAACAAAACGCAAAAGCCGTGACCGCCCGCGCAATTAAACAGATTACCAGGCAACCCACCGCCGGGCTGGAAGGGGCGGAGTAACATCACCCACTTACGGTAAGGACACACTTCTGAAAACAAGCCGAAACTAGACCTAACATTAGCGGAAGTGACGCAATTACACCAGAATCGTTTCCGCACCCACAGGACGTGACATAACAGTGGTATAATCCCCATTATCACTATACCTAACAGTGTATAATCCCCATTATCACTATACCTAACAGTGTATAATCCCCATTATCCACTATACCTAACAGCGGTATAATCCCCATTATCACTATACCTAACAGCGGTATAATCCCCATTATCACTATACCTAACAGCGGTATAATCCCCATTATCACTATACCTAACAGCGGTATAATCCCCATTATCACTATACCTAACAGCGGTATAATCCCCATTATCACTATACCTAACAGCGGTATAATCCCCATTATCACTATACCTAACAGCGGTATAATCCCCATTATCACTATACCTAACAGCGGTATAATCCCCATTATCACTATACCTAACAGCGGTATAATCCCCATTATCACTATACCTAACAGCGGTATAATCCCCATTATCACTATACCTAACAGCGGTATAATCCCCATTATCACTATACCTAACAGCGGTATAATCCCCATTATCACTATACCTAACAGCGGTATAATCCCCATTATCACTATACCTAACAGCGGTATAATCCCCATTATCACTATACCTAACAGCGGTATAATCCCCATTATCACTATACCTAACAGCGGTATAATCCCCATTATCACTATACCTAACAGCGGTATAATCCCCATTATCACTATACCTAACAGCGGTATAATCCCCATTATCACTATACCTAACAGCGGTATAATCCCCATTATCACTATACCTAACAGCGGTATAATCCCCATTATCACTATACCTAACAGCGGTATAATCCCCATTATCACTATACCTAACAGCGGTATAATCCCCATTATCACTATACCTAACAGCGGTATAATCCCCATTATCACTATACCTAACAGCGGTATAATCCCCATTATCACTATACCTAACAGCGGTATAATCCCCATTATCACTATACCTAACAGCGGTATAATCCCCATTATCACTATACCTAACAGCGGTATAATCCCCATTATCACTATACCTAACAGCGGTATAATCCCCATTATCACTATACCTAACAGCGGTATAATCCCCATTATCACTATACCTAACAGCGGTATAATCCCCATTATCACTATACCTAACAGCGGTATAATCCCCATTATCACTATACCTAACAGCGGTATAATCCCCATTATCACTATACCTAACAGCGGTATAATCCCCATTATCACTATACCTAACAGCGGTATAATCCCCATTATCACTATACCTAACAGCGGTATAATCCCCATTATCACTATACCTAACAGCGGTATAATCCCCATTATCACTATACCTAACAGCGGTATAATCCCCATTATCACTATACCTAACAGCGGTATAATCCCCATTATCACTATACCTAACAGCGGTATAATCCCCATTATCACTATACCTAACAGCGGTATAATCCCCATTATCACTATACCTAACAGCGGTATAATCCCCATTATCACTATACCTAACAGCGGTATAATCCCCATTATCACTATACCTAACAGCGGTATAATCCCCATTATCACTATACCTAACAGCGGTATAATCCCCATTATCACTATACCTAACAGCGGTATAATCCCCATTATCACTATACCTAACAGCGGTATAATCCCCATTATCACTATACCTAACAGCGGTATAATCCCCATTATCACTATACCTAACAGCGGTATAATCCCCATTATCACTATACCTAACAGCGGTATAATCCCCATTATCACTATACCTAACAGCGGTATAATCCCCATTATCACTATACCTAACAGCGGTATAATCCCCATTATCACTATACCTAACAGCGGTATAATCCCCATTATCACTATACCTAACAGCGGTATAATCCCCATTATCACTATACCTAACAGCGGTATAATCCCCATTATCACTATACCTAACAGCGGTATAATCCCCATTATCACTATACCTAACAGCGGTATAATCCAAAAGAAAAGGTGTAATAGAACACGAGGGCATGAATATAAACTGGAGGGTGGTAGATTCAAAGGAAATGTGCGGAAAAATTACTTCACTGAAAGGGTGATAGATAAGTGGAATATTCTCCCATCTGAGGTGGTTGAGGCCAATACAGTAGAACAATTTAAACATGCTTGGGATAAATATAAGGGTATGCTAAATTGAAATCCAAATTGAGGGTAAATAGGGTCTAGGGTCAGTATAGTTTTCAATAAACAAATGGGCAGACTAGATGGGCCATGTGGCTCTTATCTGCCCTCACTTTTTATGTAAACCTCTGTCTCTCTCTTTGTGTGACTCTTCCTCTTTCTTTCTTTCTCTCTCTATCTATCTCCTATCTATCTATCTATCTATCTATCTATCTATCTATCTATCTATCTATCTATCTATCTATCTATCTATCTATCTATCTATCTATCTCATATCTCATATCCTCATTGATGACTGGCTGCCCTCCATTACTGGCATCTATGTACCAATGCCAGTACTATCCAATGCCTATAGAGCCACCAGATTACACTTAGCGTTTCCAGGTTGTCCTCGCCATAGGCATTAATAGAAAATCTTCATCTCCGCATGATTTTTCAATCCCCATTACAATTTTTACCGTTAGGAGTGAAATTGAACATCTGTTTTTGTGACGACTGGAACATGAATAAAACTTAACAGCTTTTCATCTTAAAAAATTGTACTACATAACGAAATAGAAAATGTAGTAGTATACAAATAATAATTGTTAAAAAAAATACACAAATGTTTGAAAAAAAACCAACAAAAAACTTAATTCTCTAATATAAGGAATAATATTTGTATAATTAAAGTAGTATATAGATTTATTTACATGTTTTTAATGCTGAATTCACCCAATGGCCACACACACAACATAATTTATTCAAACACAAGAGCCTAGTCCCAGTTCTTTTATATAGACACTGAAAAAAGGGAACTTGTAATATCGCAATGATCAGATTTATATTGTTACAGTACGGTTATTACATACACTTGTAACAATGTTCATAATGCAGCATACAAATTTATGATATTACCATTTATAAGTGATTTTATCACTATTCTCTCTTTGTAATAATATTGTTTACAAGAAAACTTCACAGCACGAACATTAATCTTCTATAATAACAAGGTAACATATTGCATTTTGTTCTTGCTTGTAATGTAACAGATGAAAACATTTCACAGTTACATCTCTAAAGAAATGCTACAATACTTCGAATTAATTTTAAAAGCTATTAACGTCTGTTAAATGTAGTGGAAGAAATAGAAGAAGTGCAACATTAATATATTTGCCTGTTCTCCCCTTAGCCCCCTCATTCATTCCCGCCATAATTTTTGCTTATTCAGTAACATGTTGAATAGATATTTTGTAAACCACAGTGACCAATCAGATTAGATTTTATTGTAATTTAGTCAGATGCATGAAGAGCCAATTGCAATGTAGGGGCGGCCATTTTGTTTAACAATTGAATCAAAAGTTATAATAATAATAATAATAATAATATTATAATAATAATAATAATATAACAGAACTGATCCCCGTTACAGCTTGGTCATGCTCTGATAGAGCTTTGCAGGTCCTTGACCCTCTCCAGTCTGTTTAAAACAAACCCTCTAACATGACCCATTCCACTAGGTACAATATACTCCGCTCCTGAGCTTTTAACTGTCACTCACCTGGTTTTAATGAATTAACTTATAAGCTGTGTTCAAACTAGGACTTTTTCAGTTTTTAAAGTGTGTCATTCAGTAATGATCACACCTGTGCTCCAGCAAGGAGACCTGGAAAACCTGCACTATCAGCGCTCCCTAAAGGTAAATATTGGAAACCCCTGTTCTTCATAGCAGTGAATGGTGAATGAATAAAACTCTCAGCCGAGGCCCCAGCAGAAATTGTGGGGCCCAGTGCATATAGGTGGAGTGCTTTGGACCTGCAGTTCTGATTCATAGGGGGCCGATACAAAAAGGTGTATCGGTCCACTGATGTATTGACCTGGTATAGCTCCCCAGCAGCGGTAGAAGACTTATGACTGTGACTTATCTATCTTGTCTAATGAGTGCTGAGCATTGTTTAGAATGCTCAGCACTTTCTCTATGAGCTCAGCACTCACACAGGATGTAATGAGCACTAACTGCAAGCTTACCTCCATTGGTGCAGATTTGGCTGCTGCCATAGGCCTCATCGGGCCCATAGCTGCACCCCTTGCTTCCACGATAGTTATGTCCTTGTGCAAACTTGCACCTTTCTGTGCATTCGCTCCAAATTCCAAATAAGCCCCAGAAACTGTAGGTGTACAGATGACATCTATGAGGGCCACAAGTGGCCCCAGGGCCATCTGGTATCCTTTCTTCAGTTAAGGTGTAATATAAAAAGAAACCTGTCCTAAGGGGTGTGTTGAATATGCTGTTTGGTGCTAAATATTTGCCCCCTAATGCTGTTCAAGGGAGCAGTGCTGTCATCACACACTCTCTACCGAACAGTTTGCTCCTGTTAACAATAAGTCCTCATTTACCCAACTACAGTCAATATTTTTGCAATTGCTCCTGCAAGCAGCCGTTTAGAAGTTAGAGACCTTCTCTTTCAATACATGGTAAATGTTTCTCATTCCGCACTGTGTACTCAGCCAAGCTCTCCATATGTTAATAGTTGTTTTAAGACAGATTTTTCGACTTCAGACAATTAGAACACAGTCTGTTCTAAAAAACCGCTGACAAAAACAACTGTCACATCCTTTTTGAAATCGCTCTGCTATTAGAGGAATTGTTCTTTTGATGAATGTGAATACACACTTTGCTAAGGGTAACATTTTCAGCAGTTCCTTCTCTGACCTTCCAGGGTTTAGTGGAGAGAAGGAATGCAATTTTCAAACAGTTCCAGTGCTAATTAATGTCTTTTAGGTACAGAATGGGATAAGGGGAAGAAAGGGAAATCTCCTGTACTACAAAAATACTGCCTGCAGCTTAGCATTTGCTTGTACAATAGCTATTATAGGGAGAGTATATATATATAGAAAAAGGTGCACAGAGTTGAAAAAGTCAAGCATTTGAACACAAGCTGCCACATATAGGACCTGATTAACACTTAGGAACGTTAGCAGCGTTAGGTTCCTAAATATAGGCAACTAATAGCAATGAAACTCCCACGCCCCCAATTTTCAAGTTCTTTTGTGACTTATGCCTTAATTTGCTCATTTAAATGCCTCCCCCGACCCAAATATTCGTCTCTGGTGAGTTAATTATTCACGGAACGTCCATTTTTGCGTATGTTACTACGAACCTAGAGACTTTAGGTTCATAGGGCCTGATCCAGACCCCCGTCGCCCGTCTAAAAAGATCCTGGATTGGGCGTCAGTAGTTACAGCGTAGTACCACTGGAGGGGGCGTCCACCAGCGTTACTGGTGGCAGTTATGGCAGGTGGGGGGGGAGGGAGAGTAATGAGGCTGGGAGGGCGGCGATAACGTATCAACACCGCCGTCCCAGCATATTAACAGTCGCTTACGCCGGCTGAAGTTAAGGTAGCCTTTGGCCGGCGTAAGCGACTGTTTATACGCTGGGGCAAGGGGTGTGTCGGGGGAGGGAAGCGATGGTACACTGAGCGGTAAACCACTCAGCGTGCCATCATAGGTCTGGGTACGGCCCATAGTGTATAAGCACGGAATTTGCGTTCTTAAGTCCTAAATAGCATATAAAAGGTAGGTTACTAGGCATGCGCAATGTATATCTTCTTAAATATACGCACCTAAAACCATAAGAATTCTTAAGTGTGAATCAAGTCCGCAGTCCCTTGTCTCTGTAGCTTTACTAACCTGCAGTTCCCTCAATGTCACCAGCCACTAAGATGGCATCAATTACACTGCCCACGATACAAAACAAGAGGCCTATACTTACCTCTTTACTTACGCTGTGTAAAGTTAAGGTAGGGTTTGGTAGGCGTAAAACGGCCAAAGTACGTACATTTGAGGGGAGTGCCTAGGGGAGTGCTTAGAAGGTACCCTAGCGTAAATACACTACGCGGTGTAACGTATCAAGTGCATAGCACTGGATCTACCCCTAGCTATTTAAGGTCTCCACACCACCCCCTATGGATGGCCTGGGTAGTATATTCCATTACACTGTAATTAAATGACCTAGGCCCAAGCTATCCCTAAGGTCTGTAGAAAGTGAACATTTGAGTCTTTAGCGGTTGGCACACCTCATTGTCACCACACTGAGAGCATAGAAAGAAGGAAGAGATAGAGGTGTAACTAGAAAAACATGGGCTCTGTTGCCTGCCAGGGTCGCCACCAGGAAGTTTGGGGCCTGTGAACCAGGCCAGGATGCCCCGTCCCTAATGTGACGCTATATGTGATGTCACAATAAGGGGACGGAGTGCTAAGGACCTGCATTTATGATTCACAGCGGGTTTATGTGCGGGGAATTTGCATAGCTGCTGCTGGGAAGATAAAGGTGAGTATTGGCGGGCCCCTTCTCTTTCTCCGGGCCCGGGACCATAGTCACAGCAGTCCCCCCCCCCTGATGGCCGCCTTGTTGCCCATCCCCTCTCCTTGCTGGGCGAATGTGTGTGGGCGTTGACAGCTATGCTTATTAGCAGCTGGCAGCTTAATCAGCGCTCAGCTGTCCTCTCCTGGCCATGCCTCCCTCTACCAGCAGAGGGCAGCACAAAGTTATTAATAAGCAGCATTCAGCACTTGCTGAGTGTTGTCTAACCTGCCAGCCAATGCCAGTGTCTTAAGTAGGTACACAGGGCGTACACCTGATACAGGCCCCCCTCTCCTCCTGTAAAAGGAGGGACAGGGGCCCATTAGTATATTCTTCCACTAGAGCCCTCTTTTGTCTAGGTACCTCAATGCCACCCATCTAGTCTTAAGAGGACTCACACATTTTTAACACCTTATAATATAGGGGCTGGGTTTACGATGGCTGTCCCATGGTATTGAACTATCTAGCGCCCACTAGTGGCAAAAGGAAATAGTAATATAACAGACTATAAACGCTTTAGCCACTAGTTGGCGCTGCTCTGTTGCTATCTAGAGATACAGTTATACTTTCATACATAACATATAGAGATATTTAATTATTTTCTTTATTATCATTTCTAAAAAAAACAAATACGCAATTAGGGATAGATTTTTCTTTGTTTTACTTAAGATGTCACATCAGTGTTATTGTAAACACACTTTGATGTTTAAATAAAGCATTGTTTAAATAAATGCATAAGGAATTAACATTCATACATTACAAGCTTTATTGTTTTAAGCAGATCCTGTTGCCAAACCCATAAACTACTTCTGCTACTGTCTGGTTTTAAGTGGCTTTAAAAAGCAGCCTGAAGGTCAAGTGATTTATTTGTGTTACAAGAACACGGGGATCGGATTTCATCTTGATAACCAGAATATATGCATTATCATAATATCTCTGGTAATGAATTGAGGGATGTGTACTCGACAACATTACAATGCCAGGAAAAAATATGTTTATTGGAAACATTTATTATCTGAGGAACCTGAGATGTGGTTTTTTTTCCCTTCATTGATGCATCTCTGTGTAACAAGCTGCAACAATAAATGTCAGATCACACAGCGAATCCTATCTACAATACTGTAATCCTCAATAAAACAGCTCCTGTTCACTCCATGGCTAATCCCAGCCACAGTATCATACAGCAGTGGGGGCACTTATACTATAGATAAGGGTGGGGGTAGAATCAATGGAATGCGCATTTATAAGGAGATGTAGCTGCCGCTACGGCAATTCTTATTTCAACACTAATACCGCCAACAGCTTATATATGTCAGAGCAGACCGCTTTCTAAAATAAAATAGTTTTATATCGGAGCGGGGACAATGGCGAGTGTTCCTATTTCAACAACGTACCCACCCCCAATGCCAAATTGTACTCTCTCCAATGGGGATGGTTAAGGTTAAACTTCAGGAAGAATGACGGTTAAGGTTCGGCTGCAGAGAGGGGACAGTTAAGGTTAGGCTGCGGAGAGAGGACAGTTAAGGTTAGGCTCCAGAGAGGTGGAGTTAAGGTTAGGCTGCGGAGAGGAGACAGTTAAGGTTAGGCTGCGGAGAAGGGACAGTTAAGGTTAGGCTTTGGGACGTGGATGATTAGGCTTCTAGTTAGGGGACGGTTAAGGATAAGCTGCGTGAAGGGGATTGCTAGGCTTAGGCTACAGGAAGGGCACAGTTAGGGTTAGGCAGCAGAGAAAGTAGGAGAGAGGCTAGGTTGCGAATAGGGATGTTAGGCTGATGAAAATTGACCTACACCATTGGAATCTTCGAATACACCCCAGCTGCGGTAACTAAGCTGTCTCATCGCAAAGTGCCAAAAACTGACTCGGTCATCATTTCATTGGCAGATGATCTGCGGAAATGTAGATTATCGGAATGGTGAACCACACCCATGTATAAGTAGATTATCAGAGATAGTCACACTGTACACTGTACTGGTAGTACAATGCTGAATGCTGGTCGCACAATTTACATGGATGGGGAAGCCATTTTGTTGCAGTCATACAGAAATGATCACACATAGAGGCTCCTGTTGTTTAATATTTTTTATTATGAAATAGGAAAGAAAGTATTATTTATGCCTGTATCTGATCCCCACAGTTTTTTTTGCAAATCATGTCTCCTTTTCAAAATCTCTATCGAAGGAGGGTGGAGTATTGCGACAAAGAAACAGAAAGATGCGCTTAGGCTCTCAGAAGGTCATGTGATAGTGGAGCCCCGCCAGCTTCATTCTCATAGCTGCAGTCACCTGCTACACTATATTATTAGTGCACCTCAGCTCTGTGGATGAAGCTGCCGGGGAGTAATAGTGGTGGGGGTTCCCCTGGGTACTACGTCACAGCAGCTTCATCTACAGAGCTGGGACGCACTACTAATATACTGGAGCAACAGTGGCTGTTGCTAAACCACTAACCAGCAGCTGCACCTGATTAAATGGTTATAAAGAAGTAATCAGCTGCAGGTAATCGGCACATGCACAGTACAGGTGCCGTTGCAGACCCTCCAACATGACACATTCCATTAGGTACAATTTATTCCGCTCCTGAGCTTCCAACTGTCACTCACCTGGTTTAAATGAATTAACAGATTTTTTTTTAAAAAACTATTTGCCTCTTCAACAAAGGTGGTTACCATAGTAACTGACAGTTGGAAACTGAGGAGCAGAGTATTTTGTGCCTAATGGAATGGGTTATGTTGGAGGGTATGCTGCTGTACGCATGCACCAGATGATGATCAAGGGGGCCCCCAAGGAGAGCTTGCCCCAGGCCCCTCCCTTGCAGCACCACCACCTCCTCCTCCTCTCTCCAAGCACCATTCCCGTGCTAAACAAGGAATCCACATTGCAGGTGAAAGGCATTCAATACAATATGATCCAATTTCTTGGTTACTGCATAAATCTCACATGCCAATCTATACAGCTTACATTTACCATTGTCCTCTTGATTTAAAGCTGTTCCCCAATCAATAGACATCCCCACATCAACCACAACCCGTAATGATAGATAAACCCATTCTCAAATTAATTGTAAATAATTGATCGTCAAGACAAGAGGATCTGAAGTTATACTGCCATATGAAACTGTCGGTGAGTGAAAGGGATGCATTCAGCCTATTCTTGCAGCAGGTCTCAGGGGAGGCAGCTGGCTGTCTGTTAGTACCCTCCGGTAATGGATATCCTGGCAGGGCTGAGATCCAGAGTGATTATACCATGGTGGATTGTGCAGGAGCTAGGAGTTACTGCCAGATTGCACAGTCACGTTACTTCCCCTTCTCCTCCTGAATACTTCAGCATATACACTTTACACAGGTACCATGCCCTAGTTTAAATTCATTATATCATAAATGAAGTATAGCTTGGATCAGTCATCCAACACTCTTGCGGAATATAAATAACTTCCCCCTATAAATTATTAATAAAAAGCTTTCTTTTTTCATTTTTCCAGCTGACGGGTAGAGAAGAATGGATGGCATTGTAGCAATGTGTTTTCAGACCATCAGAATGACAGCCGGAGCGATGCTGTGTTCTAGTGCTGTAATCAACTGTACAAATAGGAAACATCATGTCTGTATTTGTGCTGTGAAGTCATGCATACAGCGCTTCCACATTACAGGGGAGACTGCCCTCCGGGAATCCTTTAATGTGGACAGATTGGTTTCTTTGCTTGTCTGTAGATAAGACTGCAGCTTGCTGCACATGGACTAATCCTCACCCTTAAACCTCAGATTGTTACTTATGTACTTCATTCGGATGCACACTCGGGGCCAGATTTCCTAAACTGCGGGAATGGAAAGTTGCCCATAGCAACCAATCAGATTTTAGATCTCAATTTCCCTTTACATACTAGAAAATGTCAGCTAGAATCTGATTGGTTGCTATGGGCAACATCTCTACTCTTTTACTTTCCTGCAGCTTAGTAAATCTCATCTGATCCACACGAGAACATATAAACAATTGCATCCTGCAGTTGGCAAAATGGGAAAGTGGGACGGATTTTGGCCAAATATGTCTATTTGTGAGCGTTGTTTGGACAGAACTGCAAACAATAGAAAAGGGGGATGTTGGAAATAATCTGTGCTTCCCTGGCACTTGCCGCCTCTATCTCACACCCGGATAGTCTACCACAGGGTTGCCGACTCTCCCGGAATATCTGGGAGACTCCCGAAAATCAGTCATTTTTCCTGGTATCCCGGAGAGCCAGAAAATCTCCCGTAATGGACAGGATATAATGCATATCACAGCCTCAAGTCCCGCCCACTCTATAAATACTGTAAATATTGGTGTTACTACGGATTGGGCAGGACTGATGATGTCATTTGCCACGCCCCATTCCTAGTAACAGGGGGTGGGTCTTCAGGATATTTGCATAAATTGTGTGATCAAGCCCCGCCCCCATGTCAGCAACTTTTTCTTCCCTTTTTCTTCTACCTTATCTTACCGTGCGTAATTTTCTTCTTAAAAAGGACTCTTCCCTCCCTTCCCCGCAGGCTGACCCTAACCCTCCATTCCCCGCAGCCTGACCCTAAGACTTCCCTCCGCATAGCCTGACCCTAAGACTTCCCTCCCCACAGCCTAACCCTCTCTTCCCCACAGCCTGACCCCAAGACTCCCTTCTCTGCAGCCTGACCCTAAGACTCCCCTCTGAATAACCTCACCCTAACCCTCTCTTCCCCACAGCCTGACCCCAAGACTCCCTTCCCTGCAGCCTAACCCTAAGACTCCCCTTCCATTAGCCTAACCCTTACCCTCCCCTTTCATTATATTAAACCTAAGACTCCCCTCCCCGCAGCCTAACCCTTGTGCTACTCACCTCCGGACGGTGTGACAGGTCTGCAGTGGGTGCAACGAGTCTGCAGCAATGTTTTCGAAAAATGCATTGGCAAGCGTGCCAACATACTAGGAACACTGCACGAAGGCTTCTGGCTCTATTAGATACTCTTAATGAGGTCACCCTGAATAAAATGGTCCAATAGGAGGTTATTGGCGACCATTTTGTAGCATGCCTTTTGGTAGCCATTTTGACTGATGCCCAGTAATGATCTTCTTGATTCTTATAATATCATTAACAGATCTGTTGACTTATCTACTTATCTTATTTATTATCTAATAATGGAAAATAACTGGTTATCTTACAGGTTTCTTACCCAATAACAATAAAACATGTATTAGAATTCTGCTAATTGGTTTTCTGAATATACTGTAAGACTATCTCCTTCCCCATGTGTATAAACATAGAGAGCCAGATTGTAGTCAACATTTATAAGCAGACACGATAAACATTATAAAAGCATTATATGTTTGGGAGCCTACTTATAGATCACTTGTAAACCAATTATTTTCATATAAATCAATACAATGGCTCCAGCGCTTTACACTAAAACAGTTCATTGGTAACTAAATTAGAAGTGTCCTTACTGGGGCTTAGAGAATTGCAGCAAGAAATTCAACCCAACCCTGAGAAAGAACAAACAACACTCTCATAAAGCTGGGTACACACTTGACCAATCTTCAGATCCACCTCCCGAACAGACACCCAATCCATGATAGACATTTCTCCAACCTGCTGAAACAATCTGTTGAAAGGATTGTATCACCCTACACACTCTTCAACTCTTTACCAGATCGTCTGTTACTCACACACAAAGGCAGCGCTTCATGACATTGGAAATGGCAGAAAAATTGGACAAAGCAGTTACGGGATTGGCGGTCAGACTGGCTAATTATCAAGCAAGATTTAAAATCATTTGACCCAATCAGGTGACTAGGATTGGATGTAATGAGCGGTTGTGAATGTATACACACTTATCCAATGTTGGGGGTCAACAGGATGGTTGGAGGTTGAGTTGGGTGCAAATTGGACAGGTGTGTATCCTGCTTAGCTATCACTGAGTATCACAACACACCACTGACTGGCAGCTTAGTCAAGTTAGCTCCAAGCTATTCATGTAATAATAATAATAACAAAAAAGACAAAAAAGTAATCTATTAAAAATAATTAACTAACAGGACCCATTCCATTAGGTACAAAACACTCTGCTTCCTAGGACCTGATTCACACTTAAAAGTGAGTTAGGTGAGTGCAGATGCGCCCCAAACTCACTCTTCCAGCCCCCGACCCCCCCCGTGTTTAGGTACCTTATTTCACTTACGAGTGCCATAGAGCTACCTTATCTCTCCGTGCCATGTCCGTACAGACATTGCCTCTCCCCGTCTCCGACCCGCCCTCCCCAGCTAATCTAAATACCTCCCCCCTCCCACTTCTGCCTAAAAACGCCCCAGGGTGGCATTACGCTGCCTCTTTTTACGTAACACGCTGCGTGCGTGCCTATTGGCTACGTAGCTAACGTAAATTACCTACTGAGCATGTGCAGTAGGTAATTTCGGACCCGTACGCACTTAAGAAGCCGCAGCTTCTTAAGTGTGAATCAGTCAGGTCCCTAGTCTCCAACTGTCAGTTACTATGGTAACCATCTTTGTTAAAGAGGCAAATCGTTTTTTTTAAATATCAGTTAATTTATTTAAACCAGGTGAGTGACAGTTGGAAGCTCAGGAGTGGATTATAGTGTACCTGACGGAATGGGTCATGTTGGAGGGTCTGCTATGTCTGTGTACCGATCCTGAATTCCAACCAAACAGAATCTTGCTCTCACTTTCCTATTACATGCTAGAAAATGTCAGCTATAATCTGATTCGTTACTATGGGAACATCTCCCCTTTTCCTTTCACGTGGCTTAGTAAATCTAAGCCCCTAATGTTTATTCCTAATGTTTAAAACCAGAAAATTAAATATTTGAATAAAAAATGTATGGTCCACATCTATAACATAACTAGAGTTACTAATCATATTAGCAGAACATTGTATACAAAACAAATATTTCTTGGAGAGTTATCAGTACCAGGTGTCCTTTATAGACTGATATACAATCCCCTTATGTTTGTGTATCCCCAGTGGTTCTTTAGGTAGTGGGAAATGTGATGAATTTAAGCAACCACAATTTTGAAACAAAACACAAAAATCAATGTCAAATATCTTGTGTTCTGACAATGATGAACAAGCCGAAGGTTGCAAATTGACAGCTTACCTTGCAATTCATACAGAAATCAGAGGGATGAAAATGAGGACACACAACCCCTGCTCCAAGAATACTTAAGCCCTATACTTTACATTAGGGTCACCAACCTGAGTGGGTCATCTTATTGGAGGAGAGAGAAGAGAGCAATTGGGGCAGCCAATCAGTGAGTTCTCAAAGTACTGGACAACACTAAATGCAGGGAAGGAACGAGAGAGAGAGAGAGAGAGAGAGTCACCAGACCTGTGCCCCATAACAGCCCTCCCCCTGACACACTGATATACCCTGCAGAGTATTACATGACTGACCCCTCTATATGTCTGCAGAGCATCGCTCTGTCCCCGCTCCCCCCCTAACAGATACACAGTGATATACCCTGCAGAGTATTACATGACTGACCCCTCTATATATCTCTGCAGAACATTGCTCTGTCCCCTCTCCCCTGACAGATACATAGTGATATACCCTGCAGAGTATTACATGACTGACCCCTCTATATATCTCTGCAGAACATTGCTCTGTCCCCTCTCCCCTGACAGATACATAGTGATATACCCTGCAGAGTATTACATGACTGACCCCTCTATATATCTCTGCAGAACATTGCTCTGTCCCCTCTCCCCTGACAGATACATAGTGATATACCCTGCAGAGTATTACATGACTGACCCCTCTATATATCTGCAGAACATCGCTCTGTCCTATCCCCCCCCTGACAGATAGATAGGGCCTGATCCAGACCTACGCCCGCTGCCGTAGTTACGTTTAGCCGATCTACGCATGTGCCGGGAAAATGTTGCCCGGTGTAGGTAGGATTTTTCTGTAATCTGAATAGGGCCTAGTACAGCATAGTTACGGATGCAGGGCCGTTAGTTACGGACGCCGTAACTACACTGCAGCTAGGGAAGGTAGGCGGGGGGAGGCAGGGTTAGTTAGTTAGGCTCTGGTCCCGGCGTAATTACACTCTGTTAAGCCGGCATACAGTGTGTAATTACGCCGGAAAAGGGGGAGGGCATAGATGTTGCGCTGAGCGTTAGTACGCAACATCGTAGGTCTGGATCAGGCCCATAGTGATATATCCTGCAGATTATTACATGACTGAAGAGAGAGAGAGAGAGAAGGAGAGAGAGAGAGAGCGGGCGAGAGAGAGAGAGAGAGAGAGAGAGAGAGAAAGTGAAAAGAAACTACTGTTTCTGTTGACATTTTGCCTGTCGAAATTTCATACCAGACCCATGGGGAGATAACCCCAAATATTGAGCAATGTGTGTCCACTACACAATATCTCCATCTATCAAAGCATTCTGCTGGTCGCCTGGGACATTCCAGCTTAAAGCCTCCACATTTATACCATTTGAAATCGTGGTACAAAGACATAGAATATTAAACGTCTTTAACGTGAGTTAATGAGGAGCAGCCTTACTACTGTGTAATATTCGGTGAAAGGAAAATAATAATGTGAAAAAAGAGAAAAGAAATTAGCTTTTTTGTTCTAAAAAATCTCACTTATTTTTGCAAAATATATTAAGGATATTAAGATATAAACTAATTTAAATGCAAGCGGATAAATGAGGACAGTATTGTCAGCACATTGTCTATAGGAAGCAAAGTGACTTACAAGAACAGCCAATAATAAAGACAATAAAGTATAGTAATCAAATATATGGGAGAGAAAGCATGGGGGGGCAGTCTGGGTTTAGCTGACATTGGATTGCTGTCATTCATGGCTCACGTATGATTTTATTATTGTGACAATATTTCCAGTATCATTAGTTAGATTTACCTGGCTCACCTGCTCCTGTCTCCTGCAGCTCATCACCACAAATAGAAACTGGGTAGAGGTTTTTTTGACGCCCTTGATTTTAGTTGTGTTACTCTGCGACTTGGGGTGCGCGTTTTCCCGTCTATTACGGTAGCCAAATTTTATGCGCAACTCTATGGAGTACGCATAAAAATCCCTACAAAAATTTGCACCATTACCTTTGCACCGTCAATAACGTAATTGAATCTGGCCCTAGATGTCAAATCTGAATTTTGGATAGGAATCCTATCGGAACACTAAGGACAGAATCCAGAATTACGGAAAAAAAAACGCCATTCTGAAGGCATAAGTACTGAGTGAGCACATTCTGCGTGTGCATGCACACACCTTGGTTACCTATTGGAACGCACTACAAACATGGCAGTGTGAGGGGAGTGGTTAGTGAAAGTGATCGCATGGATGCATTGGCAGTGGTCCCGCCCCCAGACACCCCTAGTCCCACCCATCTAGACTCAGACTCCGCCTCCTTGCTAAAGAGCCCGAATCTGTCACCTTCCGCCACTGAGTCTAGGGCTATTATGATTTAATTAAATAAATCAATGTGGCAGACTGGATCGGCCAAGTGGCTCTTATTTGCCATCACATTATCAATTTCTATGCTACAGTACTTCTCATCTCACATTACATCAAAGAAAGCATCATAACACAACAAAACCGTGATAAGCAGCCCACATTTATATTTTAAACTAATGAGCATGGCGGATTTATTAAATACAAAATCTAAACAAAAGAGAACAAGACAGAGCACCTAGGAACAGCAAACACTGCATTATTAAACACAGGATATTGCAATATTTATTATTATATTAGCATTCTGGGATTTACAAGTGCAGGAAAAAACCCTTTAATGTGCATCACAATCCTCTTACTTTCTCCAAACATGAAATAAATTGTGAAGCCGAACTCTTTTCATTGACACCCCGCACTTACATTGGCATGAAGATGCTGGTGATAGATTAGCAATACGTTCAGGCATAGTACTAGCGATGGGTGCTTAGGAACAGGAAACAGCGAGTATATTACGAGCCGCTTGCCTTAAGTGCAGTATAAAATATCTTGAAGAAATCCCCATTGACAGACTCATACATTTAAGTCAGTGCAACTAATGGAACATTCATTTAAATTTTCTGGTAAGGAAATAGGTTACAATGAATTCTCTGAAGCAGAGCTAAAAAAAGAGACCTTCCCTTTGTGTGTATTGTTCATCGCGGGCGAACAAAAACTGCGCATTTTAAGATCACTTCGGTTTTGTAACCCTTTTTTTTTTTTTAAACAAAATAGCCTTAAACTACCAGAAACTCCTCATATTTACATTTTTACTACAATTTTTCTGGTAATGTTTTATTTTATTAAGTAATAAAATGTACTGGTGTGTGCTAAGCATTTTTAGCAAAAAAATAACATTAAATAGATTCTGTTTATTGCATCAGTACCACTGGTAAGGGAACGGGATTTTATACCACTGGCTGCAATAGAATTCTTACATAGCGTGTTAAAATGCTGCAAAATGAGTCGCTTACAGCATTTTTCAAGGTTGTGACTAAGGTAAGTACTTGATGTCGTTACCACGGGAAGTAACAGGGAGAAGCCTCAGGACTACATTATTGTCTGCTCTTTTGTGCTTTTTTTGTTTGATGGAAGACGGATTTTCATTATTAAAGTAGACAAAATCTCTAGGTGGGACTTAAATTTAAGTCATGGTTGCCGACTCTCCCGGAATATCCAGGAGACTCCCGAAATTTGGACAGTTCTACCGGTATCCCGGGAAAGCCGGCAAAGCTGCAGCAGCAATCAATAACTATTGTAATCCCTAGTGTTACTAAAGATGGGCGAGGCTTGATGTCATCAAGCCCCTCCCATCACCTGGAACAATAGAGATTACAGGAGCGATTGACAGGGGGTAGGGCTTAATGACACAATTTGCATAAATCCCATCATTAAGCCCCGCCCCTTGCATAAATCTATGGCTTCCCTCTGGGTTCTCCCGTTGGGAAGCTTTAAAAAAGTGGGCATCCCTGATTTAAGTACGCACTGCTCTCATAAGACATCGCGGTGTAAGAGAAGTTACACACGTGCGTTCCTACATTCCGTGCAAGCGAGTACATGTCACCATATAGTAAGGGCTTGGTATAGCAATTACGTATGTTCCTTCATCCATTCTCCAGGACCATAACATTTAAGGAGGGTTTTGTGTATGGAAATCAGTGTTCTCCCCTTATACTTATGGAAGGTATGGAACTCTGCTGTGGAGGTGTTACGATCGCAGCAGCAGCGAAATTCAGGCTCTGGTTCCAATGTGCGCAAATGTGTCTCATCTCCAGGACCCAATGCACCAAAATCCCCTGCTCCCATGGATAGTTACCCCTCTCCAAATGCGACTATGCAATGCTTTGTAATATACAGTAAAATACGTTTTCTAATGGGACTCTGCTAATATGCACTGGAAAAGTAGCAAAATCGGAAGTGTGAATCCAGTCCTTAATATTTAGTTAGCTGGAGAAATACACCTAACATTAAATAATGAAAACTTTCCTTGTTTCCTGCGTAATCTCAGCCACTAAAACCTGCGCCACCGAATGCGTTAACCGTAAAATGTGCTGACATTTGAAAGGCTGTTAGTATCATAATAATGACACATCTGGACCGTTCCAGCAAGTCTGCAAACTTTGCCATAAATCTGGATCTCCATCAGACGAGTGACAGATTAAAACCAATGAGGCGGCAGATATCACTAATTAAAAATCCGCACTAAACAATCCACTGTATTATAATTAGGTATAATGTCAAATCTGTTTTCTTTTCATCCCTTCCCGCGATCTTGACACGAGTAAATGAAGAAGTCACGTGGCTTTCAGCTTCCAGATGTGAGGAGGTGACGTTCCACTACAAGTATCCCAAGTGTTTTCCCGGAATCACAAGACACGTATTGATAAATGACGAAAAACAAAACAAGTCATTAGATTTTTTTCATTCCGTGCCAATTAAAACTGAGCAAATAAAAGACTATCCTACCGCAGAATTATAGGGCCGTATTCAGAGATCCATTTTTTAAATGCACGCAATTATACGCACGCACCTAGCAAGGCAACACCCAGGACACTCCCTTGATACTGACAGGTTGTCATTGACTTACATGTTGCCATAGGGCACCCTTATGTCTACGTGTAGACAGGCGTACGTCAAGGTACGAACGTGCGTATCTACCTAACCGCGCCCTCAAATGCCCATCCCCCGCCTTGTTTCACGTAACTTTGAATGTACGGATTTCAACCATGCCCCACCGCACGTATGTCCCCAAGTGCGATTCCCAAGTAAGTGCCTAATGGACTTCCGTGCCTAAAATCAACGTAAAGGGGCTGATTCAGAGATACGATTTCCACGGCACTTAGGAGCGTATATTTAGGATCTTAGAAAATTTGCATTACTGCGCATGCGTAGTAATAGTGCAACGCCATGTACGTAGCGGTTAGGAGCGTAAATTCGCTAAGAGCGTAAGTTTGAATCGATCGCAAGCACTTAAGATC
>WWET01001370.1:322358-338789 GCA_011038615.1 Limnodynastes dumerilii | reverse complement strand
AGTGAAAGAGAAGCAAAGATATGATTTAAATGTCATTGTAGCAGGAGCTGGGGAACAATCGACCGTATTCACAGATCCTTTTTTACGTGGAGTTGCGTGCGTATTTTTAGGAATGGATTCACTTTATTTACGTACTTTATGTAGACTTTACGCACGTAAGTTCCTCACGGACGTACTTGTGAATCGCACTGGGGGACATACGCACGCATCTCTGATGACAGGAAAATTTAAATAAAAGTGGGTGGGGGGGAGACATTTAAATGAACGCAGGGAGGCGCGGTTATAAAGAATCGCACGGACGGAGGAAATATACGCACGCAAGTACACCCAGAAAGAACAGAGTGGTCTAGTAAGTGTCCGGCAGCACGTCTGGGAGTGTCAGGGTTGTTGGTGGGTGTTACCTTGCGCCATGTGCGCGTATAATTGCGTACTTTAAAAAAACGGTTCTCTGAATCCAGCCCAAAGTCTATAAAGATACGATCTCCAGACAGAATCTAACAGACATCCCAGAGGTACAAGAGGGAGGAAATGGCCAGGCAATGATACCCAGCAATGATTTCTAGACTTAAGTATTATGTTTGAAGCATGAAAACCTAGCATACGGGTCAGAAACAGGCCGTGTACTGTCAGCCCCCTGGATAGGACCCGTGGCTGGTACCAATGTATTGACGTAAACTGCACTTATTTCCTGTTCTGATCGGGTTCCGGTGCACTTGCATGATCACGCCCTTACTGTATATTGACTGCGTCCTTCCATCTTCCCTCCGTCAACACGCCCCTCGGAAGGGAAACTGCTGCAGCTCAGATCTGAATCACCTGTGACTGCGCGCTCTTCAGCATGGCCGCCATCAGGGAGGGACAGTCCCGGACATGCGATGTTGTCCTGGGCACCAGCATTCCTACATGTGCAGTAGAAATGTCATGTTGGCTGGTGCACACTCACCTCAGGTTCGAGCCCGCTGTGTGGTACGTACGTTCTGTTCAGTGGATTCCCTTTTTTCTGGAATTCCTGTAGACATTGCAGCAAAGGGAGGTAATTGTCACTAGAGGGCGTGACATTGAACCTCATAAAAAGGGCGCACCTCTTATGCCAAATGATAACAAACGTCCAATGACCATAGTGGGACACTATACAATGTCCCTGGCTATCATATCCCTGCATGAATTCACTGTGCGCATGTCCAGAAATGGCGATCTAGACCTGAACGCACCTCAACCGCTTGCATTCAGAGGTTGTGCAAACAGTCACTCCAACAGCCATCGCATTAATATTACACCTTTATGGACACAATACAAAAGGTATGACAATGCTGCTTATACATTGTCTTGGTTTAAATTTTACAATGACTGCTTTACAATGACACAAAAAGCTAATCCACACACTCAATGCAATCTTTCTCAAACACAGACTCGATGACCATTCCTGGTATCCTGCTGACACAGGCAGGGTTATGTATCGACAAGTATGTACAAGAAGACGTGTTATGTAAAAGAGTTACAAGCAAATACAGCATCTACTTATATAGTATTTATAGTGACCTCCGTGCAATGCAGGTAGTAACTTACACCGAAGTGACCAGCACCTAAAACATACAGCAGCCTAGTGCCCAACACCCAATACATACAGCATCCTAGTGACCACCACTCAATACATAAAGCATCCTAGTGAACACCACCCAATACATACAGCATCCTATTGACCTCCACCCAATATATACAGCATCCTATTGACTGCCACTTAATACATAGAGCTTTCTATGTTCCTAGTGACCACCACCCAATACATACAGCATCCTCGCTACCACCACCTGAAACAAACAGCATCCTTATGACCACCACCCAATACATACAGCATGCCAGTGACCACCACCCAATACATACAGCATCCTAGTGACTACCATGCAATACATAAAACATCCTAATAATCTCCATTCTATACAAACATCATTTTAGTAACCATCACCTATGACAATCAACATCCTAGTTTTTTTCTAAGTGGCCTCTAAAGGCCACCGGCCTACCAGGAAAATTCCCTGTTGGTCCCACGGCCAATCTGCCCCTAGACGTGGGTGATCACATATATCAAAAGGATCAAATTCATGTAATCTTGGCATGGGTATGCAATCATTAATCACACAGAGCATAATAGTAACAAAATAAAAAAGTTAACTAAAATAGAATATGTAAATATGATTTTTTTCCCTAACAGAAAACACTTAAACATAATCAAATTTCCTCCAATAAAATTTAGATTGCAATTATAATACCAACAGTTGCAAGTACTTCAAAGACATGCCTGTAATTAAATGATTAGGTCTTATGCTCCACCAATAGGAAACAAAAATAGATTAATTCATTTTGTAATGTTACCGTCATTAGAATTCCAGATTTGGATCTGTAAAAACCACTGAACGCTTCAGACCAACGGCAACTTGTTTTGATTTGTTAGAGTAAGACAGATCCATGCGTCTCTACTCTGAGAGGGACCCATAAGATTTTCCTGCAGTTTACTACAATCATAAAATACAATGCCAGTTTTAAGATGCAGAATCATTTCATAGCCATTTATCAATCCATTATACCATCACAATCTTGCCATAAATTTAGATGTAAAAACTTGCAAAATTGACGCCAGTTTCTGGAAGGAAAGCACAGATATGTATTTCATTGGTCTTGCTATACTGATTGTTGGCTTTAGAATAAAACAGTTTAACCAAAATGTTCATGCTTTAAAGGAACACTGGGGTAGATCCAGAACTACGTTTGCCGTACGTTTATTCGCGTAGCGTATTTTCGTGTGCGTATATTCTATACACTCCCCTAGTAACACCCCTTGAACGTACGTATTTTGTCAAAATACGCTTTCCAAACCCTACCTTAACTTTTGCCAACGTAACCGCAGTGATACGCACACGTACGTATGGGCAACACGTATTTACGCAGCTAAGCACGCCCATACTGTACACTTTAAATACAAACCCCCGCCTACTTAACGTATTTCAGACGTATTTTGGAATCACGTAAAATTGGCACGCCCACACGTAAGTATTTACATGACACATACGTGAAAGGCCCATACGTTCACAATTATGCTACGCTTCTGAGCGTATTTTTTATGGTGCGCATGTGCAGTACTTACCGAAAGGCGATTTTACGTCTCCGCCACGCGTAAATTCGCTTAGAAGCGTTGTTCTGGATCTGGGCCACTAAGCCTAAAAGATAAGTGGTCTTAAGTGAAAGAGTAGAGCTGGTCAAACAACTGATCCAGCCACAAAGTAGATCACAAAACCATTACAAAGCATAATGAAATGTGAATTTTATGCACACTGGAGATTAAAGACCTAAATTTAATTTGTAATGTAATAAAAAAAAAATATAAAAAAAAATTTATAGTAGCGAACGATCACTGAGCAACGAATACATACCACAGCCCTCGAAATAGCATCCAAAAGCGAGGGTCTACCCTTAATTTTCCAACTCCAATGAATGTAAAGTGGTGGTGGTATGAAAGTCTGTAGTAGGACGCGGAACTTCAGAACACCAATGCAGAACATTGTAACGTCAAGGACCGTCCATTTGCGTGCCTTGATATTAAGCTTCACTTAAGTCTGAATGGTTTCCTATCGGGTATCAAGGATACATCTACAAAATGCCAAATGGGCCGTGATCTAATCTGAACGCTGAAGAAGGAAAAATGTTATCTAAGTATCTGTCTCTATAATATAAATAATAAAGCGGTGCTCCGAATGCTAAGTATCGCCAACCCTTTCCCTAATCATTACCCTAAGCCTCCCCTTCATTTGCGTTATGACGTCGCCGTCCCAGCGTAGTTACACTGGGTTATGCTGGCTGAAGTTAGAGGAGCCTTCAGCCGGCGTAACCGAGTGTAAATACGATGTGTTAGGGGGAGTGTAACGATGTTACGCTGAGTGTTAGAACGCTCAGCGCACCATCGTTAGCCTGGATCAAGCCCGATGTGATTAAACGACCGGTTTGAAAGATTTTTTAAACGACATGCCCTAACGATTTTTCTAGCAATTGAACTGTACACACATAACGATAATACGTCACATTTCTGCATTATCGTTTGTGAAAATCGTTTAAAACGATTGTTTGATCCATACAGGGTGTAGATTTCACTTATGACATTTTTACAAGATTTGTTCCTTATTTAAATAAAGTAATGTAGTAATGTAAAGTAATGTCGAAGAGTTGATCGTTTGATCGTTAACAATACGGGCCGTGTTTACCGAAATTGTATACTGCGCATGCTTAGTCATTTTTATTAACGGAATCTACGTATCTTTTCGGTACGTAGATTGCGTATATGCGGTCTTAAAGACTGCATGCATATACGCAATCTACGTACCGAAAAGATATGTAGATTATGTAAAAAAAATTACTATGCATGTGCAGTATACAATTTCGGTAAACACCGGACGTATATACAATACGTCCGGTGGTCTGAATATGGTCCTACATTTTTCACACAATATTGTTAGATCATACATTTGTCAAATTAAACCATCTATAAAATCTCTTTAAATGATCATATAAGCAATTACACGATATTGTTTGATTGTGCATGCATACACACTTCAGTGATATTGTGTGAATATTTCGTGTAATCATTTGATTGGAACGATTATAGTCCATCGGCGCTTCTGAAAATGAAAGAGTATGCCGATGCTAAAAAAAATCTAAATGGCTGCCTATTAGAAATAGAGACAACCAAAAAATAAGTTTTGGCTGTCTCTTCTTTGAAAGACAGCATCGTAAAGGGAACTCCCACCATTGTTCAGTGTACTTCCTGTTATTGCCTCCTATCAGGCCCCCTGATAACTGCCCTCCACAATCGCCTGTTTGCAGATTGCTCCACAGTTTAAACTTTGAGCATTTAAAAGCAGGAAAAAAAACAAGGAACAAAAACAAGTGAGGTTGCAGAGTCTGATTTACATATCGCTCAATTTGTTTGTGCAGAGAGAAGAAACTGCAGAGAATTTAAGAAGATTCATCAAAGTGAAGCCTTGAGCTTCTTTCAGCCATTTCTAGCGACGCGCCATATGGTCGGGAAATATGAACGCAGAGAGACACATTCATTGAAACAGCACCTAAAAAAAAAAGCTTAGCATCCAGGATTGCAGACCTTTAAACACGAGTGTGGAAAATGAAATATTGTTTTTCTATGCATTATCTTTGCCTCAGATATTAGTTGTCTGTACATATATATGAGCTGTTATGAGATGTCTGGGAGAGATGTGCATTGGAATTTATGAAAGACAATGGATAAGAGGACCATGGTGGCATCTGTATGTATCTGTACACCGAACAGCTTTTCAATTTCATTTATTTATTGCTTTGTTCATGCAAATCCAGTATAACTCTGATCACTGATAAAAGATATAACTGACTGAACGAAGGAACCTTTTCACATCTTCTGTTTTCCAGAGATTGCTTTGTGTGTTAATGGAGAAAAATGCTGAATATTTAGTTGGGTTATAAAAAAAAACCAGGCGTCCTGCATTAGAAGAGGTTTCGGAATGCTGGGTATAGCTTCTTCAGTAGACCTTGTGTAAATGAGACTTTGGGGTGTGCTTAATACAGATTTTAAAGAGAAGCATGGGGGGTGTTACTAATGGCAACCAATTAGAATCTAGCTTTTATTTTATAAACTGCATTTTCTAACTGATTAATAGAATGTGATTGGTTGCTGAGAGGGTGTGATATGATAATGCTAGTCAGCTAGCTAGATAATGCTAGTTAGGTATGTAGTAGAAAAATTGGCTCCTGTGGCATTTTATTACCTCTTTGGAGACCGCTTGAAAGAAAAAGGCCTCTGGAAGCTCGAAACGCGTTGTCTGTGCTCCTGATTCCCATGGTGTGGCTTCTCTCCCCAGCGGCCGCCTTCACCTACAGTACATCACTTCCTGGGTACAACAAATCCAAGCACAGTAATTTGGTCTTTACATCTTCCACTGGGTATTACACCTGTAAATGTAAACAGAATTATTTGTTGTTTTTTCACTATGGATTTATTAGTTTATACTTTTATGTGGATTTTTGGTTAGAGTGGACACTTTCTATTGCACACATCTCCACAGTATACTACCTGCTTATATTTATGGATAATTGTTGATAGTTCCATGCAATCAGCACTTTGTTTACATACACTTGTTTTTTGTACTTTACATTTTTGGATTTTGGGATAAATTTTAGCTGCAGTTAATCTTAGCACTTTGATTAGGCTAATAGAAGGGGTGGGTTTAGGGTCAGGGAACGGGTTGAGGAGGCAGAAGCAATCGATTTTCCAGCCAGTTCGGAACTGGCTGGGAGAGAACTGCTCTATCGAAATAGGGCTGTTCGCAATGGGGACCCAAACCCATACAGAATATAGGATTGCATTTGTGGAATTTCACAATCTGCGTGCTTAAATCTGGATCCGGCCTATTACACTTAAGACTTGATGAACGACTGTCTTAGCTTTATTAATGAATCAGTGGCCCAAGGGTGAAAATAGTCCTGTGTTCAACTGAAGCGATGTGACTGGACTCAGTTGGAGATGTTCTTCCTCTGACAGAGCCCACAATGTTTTCCGAGAGCCTACAGCTTGTGAGCAAGACAAAGAAATACGTTTCATTTCATATCAAATTACAACCCTGGACTCATGCTCTGTACAGCGTGCAATTTAATTAAATGCTTACAAATAAAATACCAGACTCAAGAATTTATAGAACTTATTCTTTTACTACCCAAGAAAGTTGAATTCAAATCTAATTGTCAAAGATGCAGTAAAGGGGAACACATGTCACTGGTGACAGTGTGGGAACACTTCATATCCATCAGGGTTCCGTTGGACCATGAAGGTTCGGATTTATGTAGCACCAGTATTAAATAACTTTTACCTGGTCCATGATCCTCATTGGTGTCCAGGGCTCCAGCGATCCATCTTCTCCATTATTCATCCTCATACAAAGCTACAATGACTGGAGGAACCTTGTATTCACATTTGTGGTGGCCAATGAAGGTGTTGCCACGGTTTATGGGTCAAGTAAGTAAAGTCAAAGCAGGATCTTTGTTCTCAGATGGAAATACTTTTAGAATATAAAAATAGACTCAGAATACTTACCCATTCATTTTATAAACTCAATAATTATCCAGATTTTCTAATTAGCTGTCGGCTGTATGTATGTCAAAAAATCTGCCTTTCATAGCGGCGAACGGAACCCGTACACAACTAACAATCCATTCATAGTGGAAGAATTCCTGATGGCGCTTGCTTTAGGTGCATCCGTTTGCACCCGCCCATTTTGCCGGCACCTACCTTTTACTGCAAGATGTCTAATTGATGCCCCCCGAAACTCAGCAAAAGCCCCCCCTAGTAAAATGCCATAACGAGGAAATAAGCTGTAACATTCCATTTTACATTCCATTTTACAGAAAAGTGACATCAACAAAGATAGAGAGATGGTATTAGCGCCACGTTTCCACGCATGAATTATCTCTGTAAATATCCTTGCAGATGTTTCTAGGGTTCCTTTAACTGCGGCAATTCAGATCCTTGCTATTTTTCATGCTTTACTGTGTTATAAAATCCATTTGTTGTCTGAATATCCTCTTCTTCCTTCCATCAAATGCCAAGCTAACCTTTCGCACATAGTCTTACAAGCTTGTCAGGTGCTAAAAATGTTCTGTGGCATGTGACATAACATGTGTTCCTCACCTGTAGGGCAACCTCAGGAGAATGCATAATATCTGATAAGACAAGAAAAGTGCTTTGGCTGCAGACACACACATTACATTTTGAACAATTAGGGGCTGATGCAGAACTGGACGTTGTGTAGCCTTGTGTGATTTGCTCAGTGCATTTTTAGATCGCACTTTACTTAATGATACAAGAAAATGCAGGATTTTACCAGGCAGCATAAAATACAGGGAAATGTGGGCAGTGCGTCCGATCTAGAGGTGAGTGTACGGCAGCTGGCGTGACATTCACTGCGTGGTTTACTACTGAGCATGCTCGGATCTGAGGAGCACACTGTCTAGGGCAATTCAGATCTGAGCCAGAAAAGAAGTACCGGAGGCAAGGGAAGCGCTGGCAATGGAATGGAAGTGCCCCGGACACCCCCCTTTAGGTCACGCTGGCCTCCCCCAGGCCGTGGTCTCATAGATCTGTTATCTGGTGCAACCGAAATCATTCAGCTCTTATGAATAGGGGGAGGCTGGACACATATAAGGGGCACAAAAGGACAATGGACACATAAGGGGCACAAAAAGAGGATGGACATATTAGGGGTACAAAAGGAGGCTGGACACACATAAGGGGCACAAAAAGAGGCTGGCGCACATTAGGGGCACGAACGGAGGCTGGACACATATATGGGGCACAAAAGGAGGCTGAACCTCTGCTAGATCTAAAAACATCACTGGTTGGACTCACACGAGGGGGCAGAAAGCTGGACACGCATAAGGAGGGGGCAGAAGGATGGACACACATAAGGAGGGGGGATTGGATGCCTCTAGAGATGCACAAGAAGGGGCAAAAGTGTGTAGGTCACAGTGTGATGATTTGGTGGCACAGTTGATAATTTGGGGGCACAGCTTAATTAATTATAATTTATATGTTGTAATGTTTGTGTTTTTCAGGGCTTATAAAGTTTTGGTTCTTTTCCATGAATGGGTTGGTAGGGATCCCTTGCATGGCCCAGGGCCTACAATGCTGTTAAGATAGCCCTGACAGGGGTGTGGGTTATCGCTGAGAATGCCCCTTCTTTGAAAGGGCCGTACTCTCCCAGCCAGTTCCGAACTAGCTGGGAAATTGATTGCTTCTCCCTGGAACAAAGAGTATGCACCAAATTATAAGCATAAATTTAACCCAACCCTTACCCTACTCCTTACCTTAACCCTCCCCTTTCATTATGCTTAACAGTCTCCTCCTCTTCCATTACCCTTACCCTTTCTGCAGCCTAACCCTAAGACTCCCCTTCCATTACCCTAACCCTCCCTTTACTGTAACCTAACCCTAAGACTCCCCTACTTGCAGCCTGACCCTAAGACTCTCCTTCCATTACCCTAACCCTCCCTTCCCAGCTGCCTAAACCTAAAAGTCCAGGGAAAGTGTTACTCACCTCCACGGTCGGCAGCTTCTGAAAAATGAATGGGTAAGTATGCCGATCGGCGTACTTGTGGCTCGCTAGCCTTAGTGGGCCGGTTCTCAGATCATTATTCCAGCACGTACACTATGCATGTACAGTACAAATATCCCTGCATTGGAAGGCAGCCCCCTGATATCCACATGGAGGGCGATAGGAGATACACATGAGGGATGGGCATAGGTATGTAAATTGTACAGTAAGGACTTGGCTAAGCCCTGTATTCCGCACACTTGGAGAATACTCAAGGTAGGGTCCTGTGGGGGTTGAGGATCACCAATTCCTTAACCTAGCCTCCGCAGAGCAGGAATTTACCCCTAACCGTGAATCAGGTTCAGTGCTGTTAGTGAAGTAAAGAGAGTCTCTTGATCTATAAACTCAAATAAATGTGATTATTTTAAACACGCTCCTAACAAAGGCGTAATTCGTGGTTCAGCTGCGTTTATGGTGTGCATTGTGCAGGGGCAGTTTGTACAGACGTCCACCATTTTTCTGCTTTCTTGTAGTAGTCGTCTCTGCAGCTTTTCCTCCTTCTCCATTCTCGTCTCTTTCCATCGTGTTGTAAAAAATAGCTTGTTCTCTAATCACTAATTTGTCGATGGTGTTGTCTCTCGCTTTGGGTTGCCTGCGGTTGGCTAATTGAATGAACAGAGCAATTGATATCAGCAAGTGAGACCTGACTGCTGTGCTGAACACTACAAATACGAATTCTTCAGCTCCGGTGAGTTCCCCAAAAAGTTTTTTTTAATTGGGAATTTATTGGCGTGTGCACAATTCTGTTGATTTTTGCTAAATATTATTTAGACGATCCCCCTGTGTTTTTCAACCATATCTATATATCATCAGGATGAGACAGTTACTATCATACCTGAGTACAACACATAGGTGATCTTTATATCAAATGGATACTTTATGAAGAGCTGATGTGTCCTGCATATCTCTATATAGTGTAAAGTGAAAATACTATTAACAAAAAGTAACTAACATTATTACAGCACCCAATAAGCCACATTACTATGCAGGCACTCCAAATAATGCAGGATAGTTGAGGCACAGTGGAAATTACATTAACATATAATTATAATTTAATTACACACCACTGATTATTTTATTCCATAAGGGCTTTATAGCTTGAAGATTTTTTGATAAATCAAACTTTACATCATTGTAAAGGAAGTTATCTTGCCGGTAACAGTGACAAGAAAATACAAGGCCACGCAAGCCACAAGCACCTCCTGTAGGTGAGTCTCTATCTGTTTGCTATATGTGTACTCAGGAGGCCTGTATTAAGACACTCCTGCCTTTTGGAAGTGTGCAGCGGCCAATTTAAATATATGCAATGTGTGTAAATGTGTATATAAATGGAGAGGTGCAGCCAAGGACCAAAGTGACCGCTGTGTAACTACAAGGAACAAAAGACAGGTCCGGCGCTCCATACAAACATTATATAACACTGTGCTCCAGATTTACTAAGCTGTGGGTTTGGAAAAGTGGAGATGTTGCCCATAGCAACCAGCCAGATTGTAGCTGACATTCTCTAGTAAGTAATAGAAAAGTGAGAGCTAGAATCTGAGAGCTTAGTAAATCTGGCCCTATGTGTCAGCACATACATCAGGGTTGCCGACTCTCCCGGAATGTCCGGGAGGCTCCCGAAATTCGGGCAGTACTCCCGGTATCCCGGGAGAGCCAGCAAATCTCCCGCAAGTGACTTGAGGCCCGTGGTTTCACTGAAACCACGGCCTCAAGTCCTGCCCCCCTGCCTAGCAACACGAGTATACTAGTGTTGCTAGGCACAGGAAGGGACTTGATGACGCAATCTGCGGCATCAAGCCCCGTTCGACCCCTATTTCAAGTCAAAACGGGGCAGTATGAGCCAGGGGACGGAGCCTAATGACGTGATTTGCATAAATCGTGTCATTAAGCCCCGCCCCCGGCAAGCGTCGCAAGCTTCTAGCTATATTGGGTTAAGCTCACCTGCCCAGCGTCAAGGCACTTCCAGAAGAGTTCCTATCCATTTGCTGTTTGTGTAAACAGAAGTTTTACAAATAATAGGTGACATTAAAAAAATGTATTCAATTTTTTTTTTTTATATAAAATACAGATAGATAGATAGATAGATAGATAGATATGAGATAGATAGATATGAGATAGATAGATAGATAGATAGAAAAAAGATGCATTTTCTTTCTATAATTTGTATGTTGCTGTTTGAAATTGCTTAGGAGCAAAAATTAAGCTGTACCAGCAATCAATTATCCCCCTGCATGTGTCAGTTCAGGATCTAGAACTGAAATATAAATATTCATACAAATCTCTTAGAAAGAATCCCTGGTAATGTTCTCCCTGAGGTAAATAGCCTAGATACAAGAGAGTAAAACACTTCATGTTATGACTGCTTAACCCTTGAGACTACAATTCAGATCTGCTGGTCTAACAACCCAGGACACTAAGCTTAGGGTGACGACACTCATCCTAGAGGGGACTACCCCAGATTGCGGGGTTGTGAATCCGGTCCTTTATTTATAACTCTGGGCAACCATGGCAAACGTGGTTACATCTGGGTTCCAGACTTTTCAAGCATCCCTCCGGGAGATTTATGCAAATTGTGCCCAAAACTCACCACCTATCATTGGCCGTTTTCATAGTATTACTAGGGGTGGAGGCGGGGCTTGATGACGCCGATTGCATATCATGCAAATCACAGCCTCAAGTCCCCTGTGGGAAATTTGACAGCTCTCTTAGGATACTCCTGAATTTTGGGAGTCTCCTGGATATTCCGGGAGAGTTCGCAACCATAAGTTACATGCAAGGTTGTCTGCTTTTTATATCTTACTTTCTGGAGATATCAGATGAAAGAAATAGATTCTTAATGTCACGATTTATGCAAATTACATAATTAAGCCACGCCCCCTGTCAATCCCTAGTGTTCCAGGGAGTGGGTGGGGCTTGATGATGTTATCAAGTCCCGCCCATCCTTGGTAATTCTAGGGATTACAGTAGATTGGCAGGTTTGTCTGTTTGTAGAGTGTTTTAGATAAGATAAGAAAATGCTTAAAAGATACTATTAAAAATAAAATAAACACAGATGATTTCTAAGTGTGTAACCATCTACGTTCATTTTCCTATGTCCTCATTGTGGGTTGTTTCTGATTTCTTCTCTATATAGGTACTTGTTGTAACTATCAATCAGAAAATGTTCCCAGAGGTCCTGCTCTCTCCAACAAGATCAGTTATTTATCTGAACCCTGTTAGTGACCGGGCCCTGTACCTTTACCACTTGCAGCCTCTCTAATTTGTCAGTATGTTTTGCCAAAGGCAAGAAGCATTTTAACACTTACTTGTTCTATCCATGTGTGCGTCACATGTCATCTGCACGCACTTAGGCTGTGTTATTTAGCAGTTGGTGGTCTTTTTTGAAGATAGAAATGTATCAAAATGACGTTTTCATTATTGCTTCATTGATTCATTATTGCTTCCAAATCCAGTCATCACCTTCCACCTGCAGTCCAGGTACTGCTGATAATGGACCTGATCCAGAGTTCTAAAGCAATGGGGGCCAGAATCAGACGTCTATGCATGCTCTGTATGGGGGTATGGGTCCACACTGAGAACCCTATTGTGAATGGACCGTTCTCTCGGAGCCAGTTCGAATGAGGCAAAGCAATCGAATCCCAGAGCACCAAACACGGTGCTCTGAAAGGTAAGTAAAAAATCTAACCCCAACCCTTTCCCTAATCCTTACACTAGCCCTCCCCTTTCCCTTGACAAAGGCCGTCACATGGCAGAAACGCGTTGTTGAAACAGCTGATCCTGTGACTGCATCCTGTAAGGACTGCAACTCCCGCTCTATCTACTCTCTATGCTCTTGCTTTAAACTGCATCTTTGCTCTACTTAATAGACTTACAAAACCAAAGCCTATACCACATTGAAGTGTCAGCGTGTCTGACCGCACGGGAACACCACCCGCTGCCCTGTAATTTAAAAGGATATCTCCACAGCAGTGCGCAACGAAAAAGAACCATAAAGGCCATATTTACTAAGCTGCGGAAAAGGAAAAAACTGAGATGTTGCCCCTAGCAACCAATCAGATTCTAGCTGACATTCTCTAGTATGTAATAGGAAAATGAGAGCTAGAATCTTTTTTTCTCTAAAGTTTAAAAAATCTGGCCTCTGGGGCCAGATTTACTAAGCTGCGGATTTGGAAAAGTGGAGATGTTGCCTATAGAAACCAATCAGATTCTAGCTCTTTTTACACACTAGAGAATGTCAGCTAGAATCTGATTGGTTGTTAGGGACAACATCTCCACTTTTCCAAACCCGCTGCTTAGTAAATCTGGCTCCTGGAGTTGGGAAGTTGACAATAAACATGTTCTCATTTTGCGTTTCCTCCTACAAACTGCCTGCTGTCCGTGGTCCTGAATCGTTATGTCCACTTCAATGTTCACTTAGGCTTGTTTTCACACCCAGGGAAAAATAGTCTGGTGGTAGAAACCTAAGTATATACAGTGTATCTGGATGAGGGAGGGGGGAACCTGAGCTGTGACCCCTCCTCCATCTGGTGATAGCGCAGAGCGGACTCGGGATTCTGGCTGCTTTGTACATATGCAGAGAGCTGTAAGCGGATGGCAGCTTAGACAAAGCTCCGCACTCCGTCTATGAGCGCTGCACGCTGTTTATAAATAATGCGCCCGACGCAGATTGCATGGCTATCTGGCGGCACTCCCCCCCCCTTCCCCACTAAGCTGTCAGCTGCTGGCAAAGGGCCTGATCTAAATTTAAGTACGACAGCCGACTTCTGCAAACTGTGAGCGTAAATTGGGCTTTGCGAGAGCACTACACATGCGCAACTCTGAATGAACAGAACTGATATGTCCGGGCGTGTCAGCCCTCTGGGTGTGGTTACCAGTATGATCGCCTGTTTTGCGGCAGACCTTTGTGCGGCAGTGGAATGGCGAGCTGGCAATTGCATTATCAAGAGCAGGGTGCTACGACTCCCAGAGTCACGAAGATCTGTATCATTGTCAAAATAATGCTGGCTGGACCGTCAATCGCACCCCCAGACCTCAATACGTCATTTAGATTATGCGCAGTGTGGGCGGGGGGGGGGGAAGGTATTTAAATCGGACGGAATGGGCTGGATTAGGGACTCCCATACAAAAAGGTGTCCCCTATGCACAGTGTAAGTTGTATGGAAATAGATATCCCCTAAATTTCACACGTGAGGGGGGATGTGCACTATCCTCCTGCATGCGACTTTAGCAGTTCCCTGCGTGTGGACATCACACTTAAGTCTGGATCAGACCCAATGTATTTCTAAGCACTACTCAGCACTCATAGATTGAGTGCTGAGCGCTATCCCAGCTGCCAGCTGCTTCCAGCTTATAGCTCTAAATAACAGCTTCCCCTGCAGCAACAGTAGTTACCTCACTGCTACAGAGGAAACACACAAGAGCAAGACAGGAGGGAGAGTGATGTAACCCCGTGCAGCCATTTTGCATATAAGTGTAAATGCAGCCAATAGGAAGCTTAGAATAGAGGCTTATACTGAATAGAGCAAATAGATGACGGAGGCCATTAATCACAGATCGGCTGCACTCTGAGAATGGGGAGCAACTGGCGTCATGTTGCGGTCCCCACAAGCTAATCCTTTTACATATAATGAAGTGTAAATGGTCAATGAAATGGGCTACTCAGCTTCCCTTTCACACAGACCCTAGATATTGCTTTATGATGTCTGTCCACTCCACATAAGGACCCTCATCATGCAGTTCAATAATAAGTGGCTGGAGAGAAGCACTTATTCCAAAGAGCCAGCTGTTCATTCAGCGTCTGTAGATCTTACACTTAACTAAGGTGACCTGGTAACCACTCTCAGGAATAAACTTCCTCGCCCACCAAGACTATCGTCTACGCTCCAAACTTTCAAGCGCTCCCTTAAATCTCCTCTTTCAAATCTCACCAACTTCCTCAACCTCCTTCTTATCATTTATCTACCATATTTACATCCATTTTGCTATCCAGCTTTCCTTTCTGTTACATCATTAACATAAACTTACACTCTGTCTATTTCCATACTATCATCACCTGTGGTCCTGGTAATAACACTGCTGTGTGACTGCTTATACAGAGAACTGAGCACTGTTACCATACACCCTGTCTCTCTCCATAGTAATATCCCCTCAGTCCTGGTAATAACACTGCTGTGTGAATGATCATACAGAGCACTGAGCACTGTTACCATACACCCTGCCTCTCTCCATAGTAATATCCCCTCAGTCCTAGTAGTAGAACTGCTGTGTGACTGATCATACAGAGCACTAAGCACTGTTACCATACACCCTGTCTCTCTCCTTAGTAATATCCCTCAGTCCTGGTAATAACACTGCTGTGTGACTGATCATACATAGCACTGAGCACTGTTACCATACACCCTGTCTCTCTCCATAGTAATATCCCCTCAGTCCCGGTAGTAGAACTGCTGTGTGACTGATCATACACAGCACTGCACACTGTTACCATACACCCTGTCTCTCTCCTTAGTAATATCCCCTCAGTCCTGGTAATAACACTGCTGTGCAACTGATCATACAGAGCACTGAGCACTGTTACCATACATCATGTCTCTCTCCATAGTAATATCCCCTTAGTCCTGGTAGTAACAGCTTCTATCAGGCAGCGGTCCCCCCCAGTCCTGCCCATCCAGACTTGAGCCCCGCCTCCTTGCTATGGGGCCTAAGTGTGTCGTCTTTCGCTCCTGTCTTGATATATTTCAAAGCGTCCATCATGTCCCCCCTCATCCTATAAGAATGACAATATATGTCTATGAATAAAAAGGGCCAGCAATATACCTCTATTCCCTCCCAGCTAGTGGCTTTTATATACTGCCAGCGTGCAGGACTATAATTCTGCCCTTAGACTCCGTCACGGTCTGCTAAGAGTTCACTCTGTTCCAGATCACCTGCAATAATATGTTTCATATCAGCCAATTACTCACACTCTAGACACCCTATTCAGCCAATCACACGTCATTCCAAGATGGGCCTTTCATCAGACACGGGGCCAATAGCTGTGGGGGTGTGGGGATATTAAAAAAAAAACTTATAGGCAATACAGTGGGGCATTTAAGGAGCTCAGGGCATATAAAAAAAACTGCAAAATTACACTGGGGCACATGTATCAATGTATAACTGTAGGTAAGTACCAGAACCGTGTTTATATAGAAACAGGGGCCCTTGTGCAGGATTTGTACATGGCCCCCCCCCCATCCCCCGTGACTCCTCT
>WWET01001370.1:265560-304655 GCA_011038615.1 Limnodynastes dumerilii | reverse complement strand
GAGAGAGAGATAGAGAGAGAGAGAGAGAGAGAGAGAGAGAGAGAGAAAGGAGAGAGAAAGGAGAGAGAGAGAGAGAGAGAGAAAGGAGAGAGAAGAGAGAGGAGAGAGAGAGAGAGAGAAAGGAGAGAGAGAGAAAGGAGAGAGAAGAGAGAGAGAAAGAAAGGAGAGACAGGAGAGAGAAAGAGAGAGAGAGAGAGAGGCAAGGAGGGAGGGCTGGGAGCAAGAGAGAGATGGGGAGAGAGAGAGTGGAAGAAATGACATTTGGTGAGGTAGAGGATGAGAGAGACAGAGAGGAGAGAATGAGGGGGAAAGAGAAAGAAAGGGAGAGGGAGAGAGCACAAGAGAGAGAGAGTGGAAGAAATGAAATGTGGTGAGGTAGAAGATGAGAATGTGATGAGAGCATCCGCAGCGTGACTCTGATATGATCTCCACATAAAAATGTTTTGACACCCCTGCAGCAAGAGCTGGATAAGGTGAGCCTAGTTCAGGAGAAATCCGTGATCTATCCAGCCCTAGGCCTACACTAAATGCCAGGCAGGGCTGAATTAACAATGGGGCTAATTGGACTACAGTCCCAGGCCTCCATCTGAAAATAGGCCCCCCACACACTGCAGTACGTTAGGATGAATGTCAGGAACTGACATTCTCCTCCAAAGTATATTATATACAGTAGCGTGGGTCCTTAATAATATTCAGCCCCAGGCTCACATGGCGTTCAATCCGGCCCTGATGCCAGGCAGGAGGGAGGGAGCTGAAATATGAAGAACATAGATGTCTCTCCTTTCTAAATAGACCTCCCCTCCCCCATCCCCAATCTGAACAGGCGACAGTAAGTTGAAGTTGCAAATGAAAGAAACAAAGGGCAAGAATCAAGACGCCTTTACCTTCTATGCCAAAACACCATCACCTAGCGATGAGTGATTACCCGTTAAATACTTGCAATAGGCTATTTATTTTCCAGCTTGAGGGAGACCATATATCTTCTGCTAGGAAATGTACTATCTAAGGATTTTTATTAACATTATTTCATCTCAACACATAAATCATCCATAAATGACAAGAACAGCAAATTAAAACTATCCTGTGCGGTTACTAGTTAAGACAGCTGTTGTTGTGACCTCAGGTATTATATTGACACAGAATCTAGCACATTTTTTTGGCTGTCTGGCGCACCATCCTCTGAAGGCTCCCATTTGCTCGCTGATATTTCTATAACTTCTGTCACCCGAGCAATACAGTGTGAATTTCCATTACAGATAACGCAGAGTTACCGGCTCTGTCAGGGAGAACGTACATTACAAATAAATATATATTTTAATGACTTTCTATCAGCGATACGCCGAATGCCAGGTTCCCTTTGGTGGTTATCAGGATTCTGAGAGTTTTTAGCAAGATTGTGGACGTCTGAAATGTCTCCTGTTTTCTAATAAGGTAATCAGGGCTGGCAGAAGATGGCATAGCATGGTAAATGAAGCGGAAAGCTGTCCTGTCAGTCAGTCATTCAGTCAGGCAGCCGGTGAGCCGGTAAGTCAGTCAACCAGTCGGTTAGTCAATCATCCAGTAGGTCAACCAATTAGTTAGTGAGCCACTTAGCTAGTCAACCAGCCAGTCATTTTATCAGCTAGCCAGTCAGTCAGTTAGTTAGTCAGTCAGTTAGTTAGTCATCCAGCTGGTCAACTAGTCAATCAGTCATCAGGCTGGTGAGCTAGTCAGTTAGTGAGTCAGTTAGTTTGTTAGCCACTCAGTCAGTCAGTCGGTCAGCCAGTCAGTCATCCAGTCAGTCAGCCAGCAAGACAGCCAACCAGTCAGTTGGTTAGTCATCCAGACAGTCATTCATTCATTCATTCATTCATTCATTCATTCATTCATTCATTCGGCCAACCAGTTAGTCATCCAGTCAGTCACTCAGTTGGTTAGTCAGCCAACCAACCAGACAGCCAGTCAGAAAGACTATTTTGAAAGTTTTGAGTAAATGGCAGATGAAGGACTGGTAGTGCTGTTGGATAGGGATATCGGACTGGTTCCAGAATAAATGCTTAGCACAGTATGATTGATGCAGGAATCCATGCTGTGATGCTCTTTGATGATGGGGCGTGGTGACCTGCCGAGTGTATGTGGTTATGGTGGGCGGGGGAGGAAGCTAAATCATATAGTAAGGGCTTGGCTAAGTCTTTACTGCCTTCTCCACCTTCTCCTCCTGGGGCAATGCCTGTTCTGCATATGCAAAGACTGGCAACCATTGTGCACATGGCGGTGTTCTCAGCTGTACCGGGAGTGCTCTTTTTGCATCTGCCCGGGCGTGCCAGCACCCTTGGCTAATAGCCAACGTTCGCCGGCTGGCATGACGTTTCTCTGCGTGATTCTCTACTGATGAGCGCGCAGTCAGGGACGATTCAGATCTGAGGATGGCTCAATCCAGAGCCGAATGTAGACTTTATACATCAAAACGTTTGCACCAGCTCAGGTCATGTTTTAAGATGCATACACACTATGAAGTTATCTGGAAGATTATCTGAAAGATCTGTCAGTTAGAAGGAAAATCTGGTAATGGATGAAAGCAAATGGTATTGTCAGTTTTTCTCATCCATTAACACATTTTCATTCCAACAGCCAGATCTTTCAGATAATCTGCCAGATAATTGTATAGTGTGTATGTACCTTAAGTTCAGGGGGCCGACCTTCCATGACCAATTTCTTACCCTTGCTGCTGATGTACTGTGTCCGTGTTACACCATTTCTACACACATGGGGCTCTATTTACTAACCTCATTTTCAGGTGATAATGCCTGTTTTAACACTAAAACGTTCATTATCACCTGAAAATGAAATACTTACCATTTACTATGATGCATTCGCCATGGAAATCTGCTGTTTCCATGGCGATGCATACACACTTCCCACAGCTTCGGTGGCCCATTGATCTTAACGGGTGCCGACAATGTATTAGAATTTACTATCCCTCGGTGCCGAAATTTTCATTCGCCACCGAAGGTAGAAAGTGGCTTCATGCCAGCGATCTCCCCATATTCCCCCCTTTTCCTCCCCCTAATAGATGTTATTATGGGGAGAAAAAGGGGGGCATGTATGAGGAGACCACTGGTATAAAAAAAATAAAGTAAAACATTAAAAACACTTATAACAGTTAAAAAAAAAAATAAAAAGACAAAACTCACCTGTCCGGCAGACGCGTCTGACTTAGAAGCTTCCAGCCCGATATGAAGACCCTGCGCATGCGCAGTAGTTTTTCATATTTGGGCTGAAAATTTTCTACGTGAAGTCTCTGCGCGTTCGATATGAAGTGCCTGCGATGCGGGCAGAGCACTTCGAGGGACTTCGAGGGACGACGTCGGAGGGGTGAGCTTTTGTAAATCTTAAAGGGGAAGCTGCCAGACTCGCCGCGAGCACAAGCGAGCCTGGAGCAGCATCGATCCCCTAGGGTAGAAAACATTCGTAAATAGAGCCCTTGATGTTTTTTTATTTCAAATATAAAATATTTTTGCTATTGTTTTCTGACATTTACATTCTGACAGAGGAGCTCACACTTTATTTTACGTTATACAATACAGTGTTATACCCTACTCATATGCATCGTATTAGGGCATGAAGATGCATTACGCCTAGCTGTCGCGTGGCCCTAGGCTACACCATATATTATGAGTTCCCTGCGTCTCTGTATCATGCCTAAAAACCGCATCACAACTGCAAATATATTATTATAATCATCAATAACAGAAAAGACAAACACCATGCATTATGTACCTGATGGCCATTGTCCCCAGCAAATCCCCTGCTCTCTGCTGTGTGGCACATAAGTCCCTTTCATGTGTTTAATCCTCTGTGCTCTTAACTTGCACATTTAGCAAATTACTGCATCATATACATTTTTATGACTCTAATAACATTCACACTGGGAAATGACTGGGTCATTATTGCTAGTTAAACAATTTTTTTACATTTTTTTTTAGTTGGATTATCTGCAGTTTTTAACACTACAAATTGCTGTCCCCTCTAAATGTTTCATTCTTTTTGTATTCATGGGCCAAAATAGTTTTTTTGAAATGTTTTTTATTATTATAATTATTTCTGTACCGGATACAGAATGAATAGCATATTCCATATTGAATTTGTTATCCGTGATTCCGTACGTGTGAGAGATGCGCACACCCCCTGACTCCCCTCGTACGTAAAGGCCTTCCACATACAGGACCCTACCTTAAATATTCAATCGGAGGAAGTCGGCAATGCAAAACTGCATTTTTAGAAGTAGAGACACACGAAAGCTAATTTTCATCTGTCTCTATTTTGAAAATAGCTCTATTTTTTATTTTCATTTTTTTTTTATGAATGTGTAAGTATGCCACAGTCCCGTCACACTGACCGGAGAGGTGAGTAATACTCTCTGGGGAGTTTTAGGGTTATGCTGCAGGGAGGGGAGTTTTAGGGTTAAGCTGCAGGGGAGGCTGTGGGAAAGTGAGGGTTAAGGTTAGGGTAATCAATGGGGAGGGTTAGGATTAGTGTAAAGGAAGGGGAAGGCTAGGGTGTGGAAGGAACAGAGAGCAGACAGGAGGTCTGTATCTTGCCATCGCATCAGACCCTTCCCACGTAATAAATTTTTTTGTTATCTCCCGCTACTTAATGCAGGGTTTAGACTAATCTTCCTTTCCCACCTCTCCACCGCTACCGCCCCACTTTGTAAATCTCTACATTGTTTCCTGTCCACTTCAGAATTCTTATCAAACGCCTTACCACCTCTCATTCCTACATTCAAGACTTCTCCCGTGCTGCACCTCTGCACTGAAATAACCTACCACAACCTCCAAGACTTTTAGTGCTCCACTTCTTCAGATTAGCCTACTCTTTAACATCCTAACCTCTCTTCCTCCCCTCCTTCTATCTATCTAACTCCTAATTTCCATCCACCTCAACCCTCCCCACATTCTTGTGTCTCCTCATTTACTTTATATTTGACTATCCTATTATCACCCTATTCTACCAGTTATAGTATATTTATTTTATTGTATCCTATATGTAATTTGTATGTCCTTCTTCTCATTGTACAACACTGCAGGTACGGTACTTTGTAGCGTTCTATAATTCAATGTTAATAATAATAATAATAATAATAATAATAATTAATTATTATTATAATAAATAATGGGCCGGATCCAGACCTGAGAAAGCCAACACTAACGTAGCAAGGTTCGTATCGAACTTAGTTCCATACGAGCCCATTTCCTAGGAAATGGACTGTGCTTCGGAAATGGACTGTGCTTCCCCTCCGACCGCTAAAGCGGGCGGGGGATGCATGGTAATTGTACAGTGTGGGAGGGGGGCTCCCACACTTGTGCGGATTAGCGGTCGTACGGACCGCTGATCCGCACGATTGACGTAAGGCAGGCTTATGGCCCTAAAGCCCGCACGAGAAAGGGGAGTGGCAGGGGGCGTGCACGCTCCTCTCTCTTTCAGACGGGTCTTGATCCAGTCCCTTAATAATAATAAAATACCTGCACGCACAGGGTTTGGCACATCCATGGGGACCCTTGCTTTGTTTTGTATTAGTAGTTTCCTGCAGTAAAAACTAATGAAGTTGACCATCGCAGTGACAGTCAACGCACTCCGTAAAGACGCACTGAAGACATCATGGCAGCAGTGTAAAAGCCCCTAATGATTTCCAGCTGTAATAACCGTTCCCTTTCCATACGCTACAAATAGCACCTCTGCTCCTCTGATCTCTGCAATTTTTTTCCCTTCACTATAATTAATATTTCAATGCATAATAATATGTTGTGGACAATCTATATAATTACATAGTGCCGCCTTCCCCCGAGGACTCACAATAACACCAATCTTTTTCACTGGGGAACAAACCTAAAAATTTGACAAAAAAATAAAAAACCCAGAGATCTCCTGTAAGACACAAGAGAGAGACGCCTTGTGGAGCCGCGTTCTCTGATCACTCGCAGAACAAAGGACGGTCTCTGCGGGGAGGCAAAGCGCTCTAAATAATGGATTCACATGGAAAAGTCTGACAGCTCGGAGAAAGATCTGAGCGGGCCGATAATGATTAATAAAGGTGGAGGGGATCTCAATGAACATATTGGTTTTTAATGTATTAGAAAAAAGACATATGAAACATAAATAAAAACATAAATGTATACATATAAACATGAATACTAATCTAACGGCGGCTGACATGTCACTAACACCATTCACTCCTATACCAAAGAAATAAAGGCTCAGACAACTGTGGGAGATTTTAAAAAGGGGGCATAGATTTATTAAATTGGAATTAGATCGATAATTAATTTGAGGGTGGAGTCAGGTGGCACTGATAGCAAAAAGTAGACAAACAGACGCTGTCCTTTGCGCTCCCCCCAAGTTCATGGCCGCTTCATATTGCCTACCATGGCTTCTACTTGGGGTGTGTGCTTTCCATCAACCATACTTTAACCCTTTCCCCTTGTGGAAAATTTACTGGTGATGCCATTACCGCTACCATCAACCTATGCCCCATTTGCATAGAAAAGGGAACATGTTAGCAAACAATGCTTAAATAAGGGAGGAAGGCAGGTTCAAGGACAAAATAGAGAGAAATCCTGTTCAATAGCCCTTATGTCACCCAGACCCTCCTCCTACCCTGATTGGCTATTTCCCTAAACCAGGGTTGTCGACTTTTGCCAACTTCCCTCCGGGAGATCCCAGAGGGAAGCTAGCAATGCATGCAGGGGGTGGGGCTTAATGATGTGATTTATGCAAATCGCGTTATTAAGCCCCACCCCCTGTCTAATACTTACTTGGTTTTATCTGTAATAGACATCAGGGCGGGGCTTGATGGTGCAAATTGCATCATCAAGTCCCTTCCTGTTCCTAGCAACACTATTATACTTGTTTTGCTAGTCAGGGGGGCAGGACTTGAGGCTGTGGTTTCCATGAAACACGAGCCTCAAGTCATTTGCAGGAGATTTGGCGGGTCTCCCAGGATACCGGGAGAACTGCCCGAGTTTTGGGAGTCTCCCAGACATTACGTGAGAGTCGGCAACCCTGTCCTTAACCCTCTAGAGTTCCTGAAGCCAATGACCACATCCGGGTTTTTACGGACCTTCATGCCTATCTGTATTCCATTTTTTAAATGTATAGCAAAATCTGGGTTTTGGATTCCTTGGGGATCAATACCAGCGGTGACCTTCACTGGAAGGCAGACGGTGGCGTTAGCAGGTGGTTAGCGATAAAAAGCTTTTGTATAAATCATCTTGTACGGAACACTGGATGCAGGGGCGTTTCTAGAAATGAAGGGGCCCGTGTGCAAACCCCCACACGGGCCCCCCTCCTCCTCCTCAGACGGCCCTCTCTCTTCTTCTTCTCAACCCCATCCATATCTATACAAACGGAGACGGTCTCCAGCAGTCTTCCATTCCCAACAGTGCACTGCGCAGCCTCACGCTCTGCAAACAGAAGAGGAGCATGAGGCTGCGCAGTGCACGCACGCCTGACATCCCCATGTGACACCCGCGCGCAGTGCACTGTTGGGAATGGAAGGCTGCTGGAGACCCTCACCGTTTGTACAGAAATAGGTGGTACTGGGATCTTCCATTGGGTGCAGGGTGAGTGCCACGGGCGGCTCCCTTGTCTGCGGGGGCCCGTGTGCACTGCACACTCTGCACCCATGGTAGATACGCCACTGACTGGATGAATGGAAGTTGATCCCGTACATTCAGTAATTCCATACGTGGGACGGGCCAGACCTCTTTGCGTTTTTTTAGACGCACGATGGGCTGGCCTTCATATTTAAATGGTACAGTAAGGGCTGGGTTGTCTTGTATCTGGAAAAGGTAGGGTCCTGTTCATGTAACATGGGGGTGCAGACTTTCAAACGCGGAGGTCTGAATCAGGTCCTTTTATTATTAAAATAAACCATTGCTTCTGTTCATATTGTAAAATGTATTAAATTTGAGTCCAGTTTTCTTCTAATAAATAAAAACGTCGTCCTCGACCTATGTCATGTTAACATCTATTTGTATGACTAATGGTACCCCCCCCCCACTTCCTTATCCCATCAAGTTTTATGGTTACTAGACTACAAAAAGCTGTGCTAATTCTCCCTTTTATATGTCAATGATCTCACGACGGCTAATGGATCTTTGTTTATTGCAATTATTGACCATATTCTTACCAGCTATGTTGTTTTTTTTTCTCAACTTTGTATGCAAATTTGACCTATTTGGTCCTTTTTGGCTGTATTGTGTTCTGTTTTATTTGAAAACCAATAAAAACAATCTTTAAAAATAAATAAATAAAAAAAACCCGTTTTTTGCCCCCCAATAATCATTATTATACCCTGGTCATCAGTGCAGTCTTTTAGTTCCAGTCTGCGTCCTGGATTCACATCAACGGACGTATTGCACATACGTCCCTAATTTACAGATAATAGCTACTACGCATACGTAGTAACTATTTTACGTAATCTACGTATCGTTTTGTTAAGTAGATTGTGTGTAAGCGGTCTTTAAGAGCTAGAATATTATCAGTAAATTAGGGACGTAGGTGCAATACGTCCACTGGTGTGAATCCGGGCCTGCATGAGAAAGTCGGCTTAAGCGTACGTCAGAGAACAATGCACAGACGGGCAAAGCAGCATAAGGTCTATATCATATTACCAGGGGAAGCCATTGTTCTAATGCCCTGTGATAAATTTTAATTGAGTAAATATGAATAAAAGTTTTCTTATATCACTGAATGCACTGCAATGGCCCATCATGGAGGACAGGCCCCACAAATCTATAAGAGTGTAAATGTTATTTTTCATGTAGCGTTTAGGTTTAGCCAATTTATGGTAAAAGTTGCTATTATTTTAAATGACAACACACAGGTTTATTTGTGTATTCAACTCCAGCGCCTTTAAGCTTCCAGACATGCTAATAACCGGGAACTCTGAGGATTTAACTGTACGGCTCAGGGTTTTAGGTCAATTTCATTTTCTGACGGCTTAAAGCCAAAATCACAGACTCATTCAGCCAAGTCCCTTGCATCTGTTCCCCTAAGCTAATTAGTATAGAATGATAGTGTTGAAAATGGAGCTTGTTAGGAGAAAGTGTATTTTGTAGGGTTGCACCAAACTGCGTATTATCAAAGCACATTTAGGGGTCTATTAAGGGTTTATTGAAATTCTATGACTTGTAGGAGACTCCCGAAATTCAGGCATTCCTCCCTCTCCTGATTCTGGCCACCGGGCAAGTGATATAATGTCAATCACTGCCTCAAGAGCTGGGCATTACTAAGGATAGACGGGGATTGATGACATCAAGCCCCGCCTATCCTTAGTAACCCCATGAATGGCAGGTGTGAACAAGCAGGAGGGTATTTATATATATCATACCCTCAAGCTCCATAGAAACATAAAAAGTGACGGCAGATAAGAGCCACATGGCCCATCCAGTCTGCCCAGTAGATTATTTAAAACTATACTGACCCTAGACCCTATTTACCCTTAATTTAGTTTAAGATTTAGAATATCCTTATATTTATAGAGAAAAGAATGACCTATGGCGCTAAAAGGGAGGCCGCTGCTGTTTGGGAGAATTTGCTATTCTCCCCAGAACAAACAAGAATAAACAACAAGGTAACAGCGCTAATAAACTTAATTAATATTTCTAGGCTGGTTTTGATGAAACACACATAGAACGGCAACCTGATGTAAATTATTTTATTAAGAATAAAATTAATGAACTAAAATCAATAAGAAAATACCAGTGGAGCTTGTTATGGACACATAAAAAAATTCAATTCAATTAGGAATCAACTGTACGATTAATCCAAGCCTACAAGGGTTCCTTAATTCATCTTATTAGATATTGGAGTAGGGAGAATTACACAGCCTTCCGGGTTCTGGAGCAGAGAGTTAGTTGTAAGGAGCAGCTTAAGGTCGGTGAATAGGCTGGGTATTACGCGATCTCCGGGAGTTGGAAGAAGCGCCCGAGTCCTCTTATAATCACGTCCCAAAATCCAGCTACTGTAGTTGGTAAAGGGGTGGCCACCCACTGTGTAGCGAATACAGTTGATATCCACGTGGAGCTGCTAATTGCACTACAGCACTTTGCATTGGACATTTCGTATTGGCAATTGTGGGAGATATAGCATATACCGGAGACGGCATCGGAGGTACAGAGGAGTGTATTCGCTACACAGTGGGTGTATATTATGTATATATTTTTTTCAACTGTTTATTTTTTTTAACCGGCTACAGCGCTGCATGCTTATAAGGCTTAACATGCTGACGCTGACATTAATACAAGGCTTAGCAATGATGAGCCTTGTAGTTCTATCAGCGCAGCCGTGCTAAGAATTACAACCATGCTGCGCTTGGCTTTTGGACAGAGAAAAACACATGTCAAATATATTGACATGTGTTTTTCTATTCAAGTGTGTGTTGTTTTCAATGAAAGCGGCCCACACACAAGGCACTTTTTTTGGCAGCGCTTTCCGGACAAACTAAAGGCGATTTAGTAGAATCCGGCGATTAGTATGTTTTATATGGCAAACAGCTGGACGAGTTTTGTCCAGCGATGTTTGCCTGGTCGATTTTGCTAAATGCTCAAGTCCCAGAACTTTGCCTTTAGTGAATACGTCGATTGTATAATCGCCGGCAAAGTCCCGGGAGTTTGGGGCGCTTTTAGCAAAATCGAGCTTAGTAAATGAGGCCCATGTATACCATGGCCTCAAGCCCTGTCTCCCTGCCTAGCAACACTAGTATACTAGTGGTGCTAGGGACATGGAGAGACTTGATGATGCAATTTGCGCCATCAAGCCCCGTCCCGACCCCTATTCCATCTAAAATCGAGTAAGTATTAGTCTGGGGGTAGGGCTTAATTACACAATTTGCATACATTACATCATTAAGCCCCACCCCCTGAATGCATCGCTAGCTTCCCTCCGGGATCTCCTGGAGGACAGCTGGTAAAAGTCGGTAACCCTGATTTATGTATTTCTGGAGAGATGGCCTCCAGAACTGAACACAATATTCTAGGTGAGGTCGTACCAATGATCTATAAAGGGGCATCACTACTTCTCTCTTTCTGCTACTAATTCCTCTCCCTATGCAACCAAGCATCTGACTTAGTTGATTTATTCACCAGCCAACTGGCTGACAGAGTGGCTACTCCAACAGCTACCTTTAAGTCACAATGACTCCTAGATCCCTTTCCTCCTCAGTAGTTTCTAATATAGTGCCATTAAGGATATATTGAGCTTTTGGGTATTTGTGCCCCAAGTGCATGATTTTGCACTTTTTGGCATTAATCTGCAGTTGCCACACTCTTGACCATTCCTCCAGTCTACCTAGATCATCCCTCATTTTCTGTAACCCACCTGGCGTGTCTACCCGGTTACATATCTTTGTGTTATCTGCAAAAAGGCATATTTTCCCCTCGATACCACAGGCAATATCACCTACAAAGATATTAAATAGCACTGCTCCAAGTACAGAACCCTCCACTGGTTACCTTACCATCCCCAGAATAGAGCCATCTACTAGGCAACTATGATCGTATCTATCTTACGATCGCCGGAACTAAGTAGAAGGGAGGACGAGAGCTCTGTTATGAAGAAACCAGGTGTTGTCTTCATAATTCTGCTCCCTCTGATTTCTAAATGGACCATGGACTAGATTCAGACTCAGTGCGGGGTTCTGTAATAACGCGAGACAGAGGGGAGTGCACCCACCCTGTCACTCCTCTCTATTGTGCGGGCTTTATGGTAGCTTATGCTGCCATAAGCCTGCATTAACTCAAAGGTGCGGATCAGCGTTACACACACTGTACACTTACCATGCTTCCCCCCCTCCCGCTTTAGCGGACGGAAGGGAAGCATGAGCACGGACGGAACAACATGCGCCCTCCAGTGAAGGCAGGTCACTTACGCACAATGCGTGCGTAAGTGACCTGCGTTATTAAATCTGAATCCGGTCCATGGTGAGTAAATAGGTGTATGTGCACTGCCGTTATTAAGTCTGAATACGGTCCCGTTAGAGTGAATATGTTTCTTGTATTGTTTGTTTGTTTGGTTGTTTGTTTGGTTTTATCACTGTTCACTGTAGGGTTTAGATATCCATATGTGATAAGACCCAGGATTCAGTCTACATTAAAATGGTTGTTTTCTGCTTGCATTTTTACCGCGCACTTTACTGTACTCCATTACAGAACTTCATGATCCGGCGTTCCACAATGGAACACTTACTGATGGGGTAGGACGAGGCGTTTATCGTAATGCGAGGTGGGAGGGGGAGGTATAGTAATCATACAGTAAGGGCTGGGTTTAGCCTTTATGTGTAAGAAGACAAATGTAGGATTGCACTGGTTTATATCTATCTATCTATCTATCTATCTATCTATCTATCTATCTATCTAAATATATATCCACACTGTGGATGGCCAGCAGGTAATATTCTTGTCGGCATTCAAAAAGTGATCCTAACTTACGCAACATCACCATTTTAAGTAAGGCAGTGTAGGTCTGGGTCAGGTCAATAAAGCTTTAGGACTGGTGAAATGGGCAATAGGGTAACAAGTTAATCTCTGCCCCTGTGGCCTATCACTATGGCAACTGCACTGTTGTGTTCTCTGTGCATTAAATGTCATTCTGTTGCTCTGATTTGTAGTTAGTTGGCAACTTGGTGAAGCAGGGGGCGTGTCTTGATGACATGTGCCCTATTATGGCTCCACCCCTTCTCTATTATATGATGTTGGCCACACAGTCTTAATCAGTGGGACGACCTTGATGACACAAGAACCAGCATCATGCACCTCTTCCCCACTTGGAAATGTAAAAGCTTATAAGTATTATTATTATTACAATGAGCAGGAGCTGTGCAAGAGAGTGGTGGGCTGTGAATCGTAAGAGAGATTATAATGAATATCCTCCAGTGTGACCCATTCCAGCAGGTACAAAATACTCTGCTCCAGAGCTTCCATCAATCAGTTACTATGGTAACCACATTTATGGAAGTACTATGTTTTTTACACATCAGTTTATTCATTATTCACAGGTGAGTGGCAGTTGGAATCTCAGGAGCGGAGTATTGTGTGTGTCTGATGGAATGGGTCATGTTGAGGAGTTTGATAATATGAGCATAGAACCTCAACTATTAGAACCAAAATAAAAGATTCACTTACGCAGCTTCATAAAAACACGCAATTATATTTAAAAAAAAGGTGTTTTTTTTCATTTGGTTTTGACATCCACGCAACCATTAAGTGACTATTTTTATAACCAAACAAAAAACCTCTAAGTGTTTGTTAAATCCTCGGCTTTACTGAGTGATGTTTGTGCTGTATTCCTAAATCCCACAGGTGGGTAACTTAACAGTACGTCCACATCAGTCAATCGATAGCTCCTTAAATCTTCCTTTCACTTTAATCCACGCGCATTGTCTCTCTGATGTTTTATTATGGTTATATGACTGTGAGCCGAGGGATTCTAACTTATTATTATTACATAATAACATTGGTCTGGATTCACAGCTGAGGACTCCAGAAGACTTCTGTACGATACCTGTACCAGTATGACGTGCGCAGTACCAGTATCCCCGCATCGGAACACAGCTGCCTGATGCTTTGTTCTTTGCATTACGAGATACACACAGGGGGGGGTGGGGGGTGGGTTATACAGGCCTTTCAATTCTACAGTTAGGGCTTGCATACAATCCAGTATTTTGCACGCTTGGAGATGCTTTCAGGATCCTTAAGTTAGGGTCTTGGTGGCGGATCCACCATTCACCGTATGCGTGGTTGTGAGTCACCAATCCACAGCGGAGGCTAGCGCAGACCCTCCAACATGACCCATTCCATTAGGTACCATATAATCCGCTCCTGAGCTTCCAACTGTCACACTCAACTGGTTTAAATGAATGAACTGATATTTAAGCCTATTTGGCTTTTCAACAAAGGTGGTTACCAAAGTAACTGACAGTTGGAAGCTCAGGAGCAGAGTATTTTGTACCTAATGAAATGGTTCATGTTGGAGGGTATGCTAGTGTATGAAACTAAGCACTAACTCTGGATCCAGTCCATTAGCCAGATTCTGGGCCTGATCCTCAGTTAAGAAGGAGGTAAGAAGGAACGGATTCACAATTGTAGGCAACTCATTTGCCTAGCAAATCCCTTGTTTTTGTTCTTAACTGACGTAAGACCATAGGCAGCCTTATTTTCCCGTCCGTATGTCTCTTCTTAAGTAGCAAAAATACACACACAAGCTTAAGAAAGCTTTAAGAAGGTGCGGATAAGCACGTATAAGCATGTATCTGCACCTATCTTAAAGCTTCCTCCCCCTGTCACTTCCCCCATTTTTTACGAACCTAGGGCACTTAAGAGTCCATAGGGCTTCCCTAAGCTCCCGTTCAAATTCTCCTTCTTACCCGCCCTCCTTGGCGCCTTACCGTACCTCCCCATCACTCTGGGCCATATACAGACTGTTTAGCATTTTTTTCCTACTGCGCCTGCGTAGTACATTATTTTATGTTATCTACATATCTTTTCCTAACGTAGATTGTGTAAATGCGGTATGCTATATGTCCGGTAGTCCGCATACGGCCCTCTCTTTTTAAATCTGGCCAGAAGCTGCTGTGACACGCCTCTTTCCAATGGCTAAAGTAGTGCAGTGTTTAAATACCGCACATACTAAATCTGTGTACCGAAATAGTGCGTAGATAGCATAAATGAACTACTATGCATACGCAGTACCTCATTTCTTATTACTACGCACTGAAGAAGCACAAGGGGCCAGATCCAGAACAACGCTTGTGAGCGAATTGACGCGTGGCGGAGACGTAAATCGCCTTTTGGTAAGTACTGCGCATGTGCACCATAGAAAATACGCTCAGTAACGTAGCGTAATTGTGAACGTATGGGCCATTTACGTATGTGTCACGTAAATACTTACATGTGGGCGTGCCAATTTTACGTGAGTCCAAAATACGTCTGAAATACGCTATGTAGGCGGGGATTTGTATTTAAAGTGTACAGTATGGGCGTGCTTAGCGGCGTAAATACGTGTTGGCCATCTGTACGTGTGCGGATCACTGCGGTATCGTTGCCAAAAGTTAAGGTAGGGTTTGGAAAGCGGATCTTGACAAAATACGTACGTTCAAGGGTACGCGCGCGTAAATACGATAAGCGAGTAAACGTACGGCAAACGTAGTTCTGGATCTTAAGTATGAAACGGCCCATACTTGGCAAACCACGCCCAAACTGCTCATTTAAATGCCTCCCCACACCCCCTTTTCTTAACTTCCTACTTAACTTGGCCTGGCCACGCCCCTTCTTACTCATCTTATTAAGAGCAGGGGGTTGAGAATTGCTCTTATTGGATCTCCGTGTCTAAATCCTACATAGATTGCGTAAATAAGAGGACGACGCATGCAAACTTTATCCATTCTTAAAAATACGCTCACAAATAGCAGCAGCTTCTTAACTGCGAATCAGGTCCTCTGTTATTAGCAATGGCATAATTCATGTGACGCCTGATTGTTGGAGAAGTAATAGCTACTGGAAACCAGATGGTTTCTCTGGACAGGAAGTATAATAATTAATTAGATGCTGCGACTGTTTATATTAACCAATCAGCGACGGTATCACTGAGCACTGCATATAAACCATTTTTAACTGCCGGGCTGCTATTACATTCCAGATCCCAGCCCGCCTTCTACAGTATATAAGAAGCCCCCTTACAGGAAGTAGTAGCGGTGAGCGTCAGCAGTGCCACTCAAACTCCGCCCTGGTCCTGCCCAAACTCCGCCCTGGTCCTGCCCAAACTCCGCCCCATGCCACCCAAACGCTGCCCCCTTTGGCGTGGCCACACAGGACTCAATTAGAATAGTAAATAGTAATAAAAAATAAAATAAATAAAAAAAACCCTCAGAAGGCGGGCGATACAGCGGAACAGTTACCCGAAAATTGAAACTGCTGGAATGGAGACAGTGGGGAGGTTTGTCATTGGATAGCATTGGAAGTTAGGATCCGGTGCCTTTGTCCCCCCAATCAGGTTGAAATAAAAACCTGTCTGAATGCAGCTGGCTTAAAATCTTAAGCAGCGACGTCTAAATAGAAGCTAAGTAAACACGTTAAACGTTACAAAAACATATTTAAATTTCAATGTGGTGGAGAAATTCCGTGGTCACTTTTATGCATGAAGACTGTCTCCTTTGTGCTCTCATTTGAACTTGGCAGGCCATAAAATCAGTTACGGATCAAATGGAACCATTTGTCACAGATTAATGCATTGCGGCTCTTTCATAGCAGCGGGAGAGAAATGTGTGGAGGGGACGACTCACTGTATTTGGAAAGGGAAAAGAAAACTAATGAAGCCAAGAAAACACAGCAACAAAAATGTAAAACTCGCCGTCATTTAATGACTCATTTCCAATATTTCCTCTAATGATGCGCGATAGGAGCCATTCTTGCATACGGACGGAAAAAAAGAAAAACGACGGCGTTGATGCGATCGCAGCGCTCTGCGGCCTGTCACGTCTAGGACAATGAGCCGGTGACATATGGTATTTTCTGCTGAGGTAAACGAATAAATGTCAGCGCTAAAACAGTGACTTGATCAGTATAGATGTGAAATCGGTTATTAAATAAAACACTATGGGCTATATTCACACCTAAAAAGCTTCTGCTTCTTAGGTGTGTAGTTTGGTGAAATGACCAACCACGCACGCATAGTAGGTCATTTACGCAATCCACGTGCCAGTTTAAAGACCACGCGGAGTAGTTTAGGGAGAAAGAGGCGCTGTAATGCTGCCTCGGGGAGTGTTTAGGTAGAAGTCGGAAGGGGAGGGATTTAGATTAGCAGGGGAGGGTTGGTGGGAGGCAGGAAGAGGCCAAGTCTGTGCGGAGTTTTCTTCTTTAGAGGGAAACTCCACATGGTAAGATAAGGTAGCCCTACTCTTAAGTGCTATAAGCAGTGGTGGGATTCAGCCGGTTCGATTCACCTACCCTAATGTAGGTATCGGTTCTGCGAACCGTTTACTAGTAAGGCGCGCCGGTGGTTACTGCAGTGCATCCCCGACCTCCTCCCCTGTAGGAATGACGTTGCGTGACCTGGGGTCATGCAACGTCATTCAGAGCCTGCTTCCCGCCACGGAGGAAGCGCCTGAGAAAAACAGCGGGACTTCGAAGGTAAGTAAGTAAGCTGCTGGGACTGGACACATGATGGTAGATACTGGAGGGACATATGCTAGGGACACTATTGGACACTGATGGAGGATGCTGTGGAACTGGACATATGATGAGGGATACTGAGGGGACTAGACACATGATGGGGGATACTGTGGGAACTGGACATATGATTATGGATACTGGGGGGACTGGACATATGATGAGGGATACTGGGGGAACTGGACACATGATGAGGGATACTGTGGAAACTGGACACATGATGAGGGATACTGGGGTTCTGGTTGACCGTTGATGAGGGATACTGGGGAACTGGACACATGATGAGCGATACTGGGGAAACTGGACATATGATGAGGGATAATGAAGGGTATAACTGGGGGATACTGGGGGGACTGGACACATGATGAGGGATACTGGGAGGACTGAATATATGATGGGGGATGCTGGGGGAACTGGACATATGATGAGGGATACTGGGGGGACTGGACATATGATGAGGGATACTGGGGTAACTGGACACATAATGGGGGATGCTGTGGGAACTGTACACATGATGAGAGATACTGGAGGGACTGGACATATGATGAGGGATACTGGGGGGACTTGACATATGATGAGGGATACTGGGGGGACTGGACACATGATGAGGGATACTGGGGAACTGGAAATATGGAAATATCTTCAATAACAGTTTGTCAGGTTATTAATATTTTTTCATTAATATTTTAAATCTCTTTCTTATAACATAATCTAGTTTTGTGTACCTCTTTTATTGCTCTTATTTGAGTATTAAATGCATGAATTATATATTGTATATCTTTTGGTATACTGAAAATGGTCATAGAACCTGTTATTAATTTATTTGAATCCCACCACCGGCTATAAGGTACCTAGAAACGGGGCAGGAAGGGATCTGTCCGCACTTAACTCACTCTTAGGTATGAATATGGCCCTATGTCCTTTCCAGTCGATGGATGTTGTCTTGTTGAAGCTACCTCTCTGTCATCCAGGTTCTGATGCTCTGATAATAAATAAAACATGGACGTGGCATAAAATAAAGAAAGAAAACACATTGTAAAGAAAGAAATTGCATCTGGTGAAGCAGAATTCTACCTTTCAAATTAGCATCACAAAACACAAACCTGATGCTGCCGTGCCTATTGACAGAGCAGCCGTCTTGTCATGTGAGGAGAGACGCTATTGTTCCTTATGCTGCACAGTCAGTGACAGCTGGCGTCGGCGCAATTTTATTATTATTTTTTTTTTTAAATGATAAAGAATAAGAAGTAAATGAAATGGATCAGAGATTCACAGAATTAAACTGTTGTACGAATGCTCCATTTAGTCACCGATCCCATTACGTCTGATCTATGAGGGATTTCGTTACCCCGGGTACGCGTTCTGTGTTATGTACTATAAACAAAATGAACTGGATTTGTAAAGAGATGAAAAATGTAACAGCGAATAGATAGTATTGAAGCCACATGGAAGGCTGAATCAAGTACCTGCTGTAAGATTTGTGCAGGGCCTTTAACCTTATAATACTATTATTCCATCATGTGGATTTTCTAACTGAAGGCAGAATTGGTTCTCTGGAGCTAAATCTTCTCATTCAATTTCAATGTCACTTTGCTCATTTTTTTTCCCATATTTGAGCTTTATATAGTTCAGGATGAACCCCTTGTATGACCAGGGACCCAAGGTCTGTTGTCCCAGACCCTCCAACACGATCCATTCCATTAGGTACAATAAACTCCGCACCTGAGCTTCCAACTGTCACTCACCTGGTTTAAATGACTTAACTGATATTTAAAAAAACAAAAACATTTGTCTCTCCAACAAAGGAGGTTACCATAGTAACTGACAGTTGGAAATTGAGGAGCAGAATATTTGTACCTAATGGAATGGGTCATGTTGGAGGGTCTGTAGGCCACACGTGACGGGAGTGAACCGCCTTGTCACACTGCGGAGTGCTGGACATTTTCGTGGCCAGATCCCTGCCTTAGTGTTAGATTTACTAACCTTCGGGTTTGTAAAAGTGGAGATGTTGCCCATACCAACCAATCATATTTTAGCTCTCACTTTCCTATTACATACTAGAGAATGTCATCTACAATCTGATTGGTTTCTATGGGCAACATCTCCACTTTCACAAACTCGCAGCTTAGTATATCTGGGCCCAAAAACTTCTGCATCAATCTGCAACCGTCCAAATGCAGATTCCTGTGGATCTTACGTCCGCGGCCCTCTTACCTTAATCTGCCTGCCTATCCCCGCCTCTCTGATGTGAATTAGTCATGGAGAATTTGTGGAATACCCCCCCGGCATTGAAAACTTATCGTATGGAAATGAGTTCCGTACTATTTTATTATTATTATTATTGTTTATTTATAAGGTTCTGCAACGCTGTACAAAATACAACAACAAAATACAGTGTAGACATACAGGGTAGGGATGGACAGCATAGTACATCATAAAATACAATATAAATATAAAATTATCACAAAAATACAATAAAGTGAAGCACAGACAGCAAGGCAAAATGGCAGATCAGGGAGGAGGGGATAGAAGAGAGGCTGAGGGGGAGCCACCAGGAGAACTAAAGGAGTTCCGATGCGGAACATCTGGTGTGTGTATTACGCTGCCCAAAAAATCACTAACGCAGCAACTCCAAAACCAAAAGGAATGTTGCAGGAGAGAAAAAAAAGGTGTGTTTTTTTTTTTAATGGAGTGCACTCCTGCCAGCTCAACACAAACTTTTAGTAATAGCATAAAATTCATCCAGGAAATCATTAAAACTACAAGAAGGATATGGAACCTCCAAAAGATTAGCAGCTAAATCAGGGTTGCCGACTCTCTCCGAATATCCGAGAGACTCCCGAAATTTGGGCAGTTCTCTCGGTATCCTGGGAGAGCTGGCAAAGCTCTGACCAGCTATCTATTTAAACTGTAATCCCTAGAGTTACTAGGGATGAGCGGGGCTTGATGATGTCATGAAGCCCCATCCATCCCATGTAACACTAGAGATTACTTGAATGCTTGATGGGGCGTGGCTTAATGACACAATTTGCATAAATCACATCATTAAGCTCCGCCCCTTGCAGCAAGCTATGGCTTCCCTCCAGGAGAAATTGGCAACGCTGAGCTAAATAAATTCCATGTACAAAATATGTGAATAAGCTGCTTTATTGTGTATCAAAATCAAACAGTTAAAAATGGTTCTCACTTATCTGCATAATCACCCTCTGACAGCTTGCATATAGTGCAGGGGGAGCAGCTGCCACAGACCCCCCCTTTGGTGAGGGCCCCCATAGCATCACACCCCTTGCACCCCTGTAGTTACATCCCCCCTCTACCTTACAAGCCCTGTTATTGACACTCCATTGGTTTGAACGTTAATTCCAGCTTGTTTTCCACCGTCCTAATCAGGCCTGGAAACAGAAACCTTGGGGCCCAGGTTCATATTTTTGGGGGCCCCAATCCCTCCTCAATAAAGGATTGTAGAGGTCTCTCTGAACCTCGGGGCCCATCAAAGCTGTCCCCCATGTCCTTCCCTTTTGCCAGAGCTGGTCCAAATACACATTTTGATATACATATTAGGCTGGCTCCAGACTTAAGTAAGTGCTTGAAATGAGTTACTCCTGGGCTAAACCATGTTGATTGCAGGGGAGTCATATTTCATCTGTTGCAAACAGTATTAGAGGTGAGAGGTGATGTTTCCTATCCCAAGTCTAAATAACAGTGTGATAGTAAAGCTGGTCAGTATCTGTGTGCAGTAAGCATTTCAAAGATATATCCCTGCATGCAAAGAATACAATGAACTAGACTCCCCTGCAATCACCATGGTTTAGCCCAGGAGTAACTCATTTCAAGCACTTACTTAAGTCTGGATCCAGCCCATAATCTTAAATATGTCTCAATTTTTTTAAAGTCATTTGTTTTTTGAGCATGTGTTATTTTAGTCTCATTTACAGGATTTAAATATTTACACTTGCATTGATGGTTTCACTAATATTTAAATTAACATAACACGATGAATAAAAATTAAGTAAAAAAAGCATAATCACACAGTAAGAAAATACATTGAAACTTACTGATCCAATCAACACCTTTTATTACACACATTTTCTACATTGTTATCCTGTAATTCCCAACAACGCCATTTGCGAAAAGTTGTTAAACGCAAATGTCACAACACAATTAGTTTACAGCGGTGTATTCCACACAAACAGTGTCTTCCTTTGTCACGGCTGTTTCCATAGTATTTTTTTTTTTAACGGTGATATAAATGCACATTAAACAACCACAATGTAATGGCAAATGTGTCACTTAGAAGCCAAATACTTGAACATTGATGGCGATATTTTAGGTTTGCCGACTTTTAAAAGCTTTATGGAGGGAAGCCATAGATTCAGACAAGGGGCAGGGCTTAACAGCGTGATTTATGCAAATTGTGCCATTAAGGTTCGCCCCTTGACTATCAATTACCCCCTTTAGGGGTTTCATAGGGATAGGAGTGGAGCTAGATGACGCAATTTGCATCATCCAGTCCCTCCCTGTCCCTAGCAACACTAGTAAACTAGTGTTGCCAGGCAGGGTGGCAGGACTTGAGGCTGTGGTTTAATGGAAACCACGAGCCTCAAGTGCCTTGCGGGAGATTTGCCGGCTCTCCAGGGATACCGGGAGAACTGCCCGAATTTCAAGAGTCTCCCGGACATTCCGGGACAGTCGGCAACTATGAGATACAATGTTGACTGTCATTATTTCAACATGACACCTATTTCTGGTTAGGATTAGGCTGCAGAGAAGGAAGGGTCAAGGTTAAGCTGCCAGACAGGAAAGATTAGGGTTAGGCTGCAGAGTGGGAAGGGTTAAAGTTAGGCTGCAGGACGAGGAGGGATAGGATAGTGACGAACCTACATTTTTTGGGGCCCTGAAGCCTGAACTGTTATGGGAGCCCCTTGACAACCAGCAACAATAGGGTAACATCCTGCAAGGTTCTCAGGGATCAAATGTCTGGGAATGGGGTGGAGGTCTGGGTAACTGCTGTTATCTTCTTCAGTGGGAATGTTCCATGGCCGATCACTACAGAGCTTTTATAAATGTAACCACTACATCTCAGATTCTAATTAAAATTGCTAAACTGGGTTATCTCACATGTTAAAGTCACAGGTGTGAATAAATGCAAAATAGAATGTAAAAATAGATCTGCCACTGGGTTAGGAAAGGTTAAGGTTAGGCCCTTTTGTAATGCTGACATTCCAAATAGAAAAACAATTATAAAAAATACATTTACAAAATCTAAATCAATAATAATAATAATTATAATAATAATAAAAAATGTGTTACCTGTTCCCAGCTCCTACTCCTTCCTGCCTGTCTCCTTAATCCTCATTGCAGCTCTCTGGACCCAAAAACAGCTGTCTCATTAGTTGTCAAAAATGTTAATTATCACATTAAATAGTAACATTTTTACTTTGATTTTGAAGGATAATTGCTGATTTTGTTGCATATTTATCAACGCTTCAAGTGATCCTTAGCAATGCAGGAATAATATGCAAGAAAGTTTTAACTAAATGACAATCAAAATATTCAAAATAGTTGTTCAAAAAGTCCAGTAAATATATAGCGGAAGTAGGGCACTGAACACAAGTGTCTGATTGGTTGATAGGGGTCAATGTCAGTTTTGTACCAAATGGAATGTTTGTAAATGCTACAAAGACTAGAAACATTTGAACTAGAAGAATGGCTTTATAAAATTGGGTTTGGCTTATGTTTGCATCATGGGTGTTTTTGTATATGCTTTAGAAATGTTGGGGTCATGATTTTATCTTTACTTATTTTAAATAAGTCTTTCCAGAGGGACCTAAGCTGGTCTGAGCTTTGTGTGAAACCCCACCCCTTTACAGTGTAAGCTCCACCCCTTTACAGTGTAAGTGCCACCCCTTTACAGTGTAAGTGCCACCCCTTTGAGTTCTGTGCTAGATGTTTCATAGCTGAAATCATGGTTGACGGCAAATGAATAACAAAGAAATTGAGATAGCATTATCACCAAGCCACACCTAAGAGGTGTCCTGTACCAGTAAAGGGAGTGTTCTGTGTATTGGAAAGGCTAGAGATCCATTGACTTCTTCATCTATATAGAGAGGTTAAAAGTATGTGACACTGTAACTGATTAACAATAGACAAAGGACCAGATTGACTAAACTGCGGGTTTGGAAAATTGGAGATTTTGACTATAGCAACCAATCAGATTTTAGCGCTCACTTTCTTTTTTACATACTAGAGAATGTCAGCTAAAATCTGATTGGTTGCTATGGGCAACATCTCCACTTTTCCAAACCCGCAGCTTAGTAAATCTGTCCCAAAGTGTAATTTTTCATTTCTGTCTCCATATTTGAAGTCATGTTGTCTTAGATATCCGCCAGTCTTTGGTTACATCTTGGTCTCCTTAAAAATGGCTGCTTCCATAGACCTCAAAGCAGGGCAGTAGAACACAATTTCTACATTCATACCACAATGACTTCTGGAACTGAATTAGCATGAGGGAGATTGACAACACTTCAGGGAGTCAGGGAGATCACCCACTTTTTAGGGAGTCTCCCTGAAATTCAGGGAGAGGTGACAACTATAACTGAAACACTAGTTGAATATTTTTTATAAATGACATTTTTTTGTTCATGAAAATGTACTATGAGCGTGGATTGAAAAGAAAATCAATATGCAACATAACCGCTCATTCCCCAACTCTTATATTAAATAGGATTTCAGATAGTTAAGGAACAATTTTATTCAGATTTGCTTTTCACTAGTTGCAATCTGTTAATAACAGCTTTATCCCTCCCCACCGCTAGGTTAGAGTAATCTCAGTAGGCTGCGCTGATCCCCTCCGTAGATTAGCTGTAAGTGATCATACTTCCCGTCCAATGCACTGTGTTTTTTAATATTTCAAATGCTTGAGATGCAAAGAGCTACAATTGTTCTGTCAATCACCCCAATAATTGTTCACGGAATGCGTATGATTTTTTTTTTGCCTTCATCCCTAAGAACCGATAACAGCTGAAATGTCTGCTGTGCACTAGCAGAGGAAAATGAAAAGCTGAATATCTCAAGTGTATAATGAAAAAATATCTAAAGTATAATGAAAAAAAAAAAAAATTGAAAGAAAAGAAATAATTATAAGTCCGCAGATTTGTATAGTTAATTACTGAGACCGCCACCCAGATCTTCAATAAAGATCTTTAATATTGAATGCTTCCAAGTAAAAACAATGGAGAGTTTTTTAAGGTGGAACTATTTGACGACTAGACCGGCATTACTGGGTTGTAAGGATAGAGGGCCGTATTCAGAGAACCGTTTCCATGAAGGAACGCAATTATACGCACGGTCGGTGCAGGCCACACCCCCTCACACCCACGACACTCCCCTCTCTCGGAGGTGCTGTCAGTAACTTCCTCCTCCATAGACCACTTGTAACTTTCCGTGAGCAGTTGCGTGCGTATGTGTCCTCCATACATGCGATTCATGTTAGTCGCGCTCACATACCATCATTTAAATGCCTTCCCTCGCCCACTTTTATTTAAATTTTCACGTGCGTATTTTTGCGTCGCATATCCGGACATATGTATCCAAGTGCGATTCACGAGTCCGTCCGTGAGGCACTTACACGTGTATAGTCTTCGTCTACTACGTATAAAAAAGTTACTATGCATGCGCAGTTGAAACATACCTAAAAATACGAACGCAACTCGCCGTAAAAACGGTTCTCTGAATACGGCCCAGAGTAAGGATTCATAGATATTTAAGGAGATAGAGTAACCGTATTCAACATATATCTGATCACAATTTTCTACCCAACTTTCAGTTTCAGAATAGCATTTTCTAGATCCATTTAATACCCTGTAGCTCATTTACTGAACCATTTAATTCATTAGGCCTTACAGGATTAATAATGCTAACGAAGTCGCGCCTTGCAGACAGAAGGCGCGCTGCATGACGCGTTCCACCGCTACTTTTGTCAAACAACAATAAAATGTACTTGTAGCTATTACGCTTAATCCGAAAACGGCGTTCTGGAAATGCAAATTGTTTCTAAAGTTCATTTTCTTGTAAATGGTAAATGAAGTAAAAATACTTAACATAAATAATACGCTAATTAACATTTCCATGGTAATTTGGGCTTCCAGCAGCTTACCCTGCTAATTAGAACATGACTAATAATTTGATTTTAAAATTTCAGCAATTGGAGCATTGATCACTCTTTTCAGTGCATGGGAGGTAGGATGGAAGCTTTCTCCGGAATGATGTGATAGATCATCGGATACAGGGATGACCTGGAGCTGTTAATCTACCTACAGTGAGAGAGCTTCAACAACAGATGTCTGACTAAATTCCTTCAGCGCTGTTTGAGACTTAATTCTTACTTACAGAGAGATAACATGTTTGTGGTACAACAAGACATAGCAGACTTATTGAATAACCTCCCGGTAAAGCACCACAGACGGTCCAATCAGATTTCAGCTTTGGCCAATGAGTGGAAAACCGTTTATCATAAAAATGTCTGAATGGATCATATGACTTGTGGCGCATACATGCTACTGTCATTAGGGGTCTGATCCAGACTTAATAGCAGAGTACTTTGGCTCTGGGGCATAGAGGGTTAGTGTTAGGCTGCAGGGCATAGAGGGTTAGTGTTAGGCTGCAGGGAATAGAGGGATAGGGTTAAGGCTTAAGCAGAAGGTTAGAGTTAGGCTGTGGGAATGGAAGGCTAAGCTTAGGCTGCGGGGCATGGAGGGTCAGGCTGCGGGGCATGGAGGGTCAGGCTGCAGGGCATGGAGGGTCAGGGATAGGAAACAGTTAAATAAGATTACTCACCTTTCAGTGGAAGAGTCTTCGCAACTTCAGGAGTCGTCACTGACGCTTTCTAAAATTGCAATTGCCGGTACTCTGCATTCAGCTGTAGTACAATGATCTTTCGAAATAAAGACCACCATACCGGCAAACCGCACTCTTAGTGACGGCTACCCAATATAAAGAGCAATCTAGTGACCTCTATTCTATACAGACAACATCCTCGTAACCACTACCTGATCATCCTAATCAGGAACACCCAAAACGCTAATAAATAGAACATTCTGAGGAATATATAATTAAAAACCGCAACCCAATACTGTTCAGCGGTAACTGCATCACCCGGTGGCTGCCCTATGCATTGCAGTTTGACGAACAACCAATAGCATGCCACAAGACTGTATCAATGACTAAACCCTCATCCAATCAAAGCAAAGCAATCATACTAAAGATCAGTGCACCGCTTACATTATGAGGCGAGGGTGACTGTTTTGTTTTTGTGTCGGTAAACATAAAGAAGGCATTAGACCTATCATATAAATTAACTTTTGGACCTAATGCATTGAGCGGTCTAAATACCTGCTGTAATTGCTGTCTGGTAAGCTAAGAAAGGATACATGCTGAATAATTACTCTCTTTACCAGGTCATTCAGTAGCAAAACATCTTCCTCGAAGAGCGATTGCGTTTACTTTTTTCCAGAACATTAACAATTCTCTTTTTGGTTGTTTACAACTCTCTCTCTTTTAATTCATCACATGTAAACTAACTATTGTATAACTCCCACGGCATGTATTTCATTTTAGACGCCGCAAACTAGATCAAATTCCGACCGCCGAGGCTTTAATTCCTCGGCTGATAGTGTGGGGAAATACAACGGTGTGTGGTGCATTTTAGTACACAAGAAAACCCAAATTGGCTGAAGTTTTATTCTCTTGCGTTAATATCTCATCTGCTGGTGTTTCTCTGCCAAGAACATTAAAGGCTTATATGAAGTAAGGACAAGAAGTCTTGCTCTACAATACAGAATGCTGATACGTTCTAGTGTAATTTTAAAACCAAGGAAGTGTGAGATTTAGAACATTCAGAGCACAGCTAAAGAGCCTTTTAAATCTTTATACTGTTACAGCTTAAACCCCAGACAAAGGCTTTGTGCAGTGAGTATTTGCTTATAACCTAGCAAATTTTCATTATGATTTATTGACTGAAGGAAAATGGCTTAAACCGTCTCTTTTTATGATTGTTATTATTAAGGATCTCTTTTATTTATAAAGGAACTCTATATTACGCAGCTGTGTGAGAGAGAGCGATTATGTGGAAGGTTTGATACCTACGTTGACGTGATGAATCTTAATGCTGAGGTAGTATTGTCAGCATAGCTATGTAGATTAGAAAGCAGGGGCATTGGAATGGGGGGGGCAGGGGGGGGTGATTCGCCCTCTCAAATATTAAGGGGTGTCATCGGGAGGCAAGGGGGGGAAAGGAGAACAGAAGGCTCCGGATCCAGACCCCTGCATGATTTCCATACTTGCGGGGTCTAAAAGTCAATTTGGAAGAGGGACGTGAACTCCCGTCATTCCCCTTTTTCATGTGGATTTGAGGGCAGATACACTACCCTATGACAGCCTGAAGACTGACGAACGATTGCTGATCATTATGGAAGGCAATAAACACATCTATACTGTAAAATTTTAATCTTCCCCCGCATCCACCTTATGTACCTTTGGCGTGCAGAGGGGAAGCCCCGCCCTGTCGGTTGGATCTCCTGTTGTACGGAACTGCCCGTAACATCTGGAGAGCGCTCGTGCTCCATCCCTCCAGACACCCCATTTATGCACTTTGCTTTCGTAAGTCGTGCGTCTGATGGAGATCTGAATCCGGCCCATAGACTTCCCCCGCAGACTCGCCAAAAACACATTGGGCCGGATCCAGACCTACAGGCGCCCGAAGTTGTTACAGCCGGCAGCATAGTTCCATTCACTTACGTGTCCAGATTCCTACCTTAACATTTTCGACTTGGGCTGCGGCGTTACGCCCTCAGACCTTGTCGTAATGCTGCTTCCCCCGCCCCGAGCCATAATTTAAATGCCTACGGCATACGTATAAGGGGAGACAGCCTCTTTTATGTAACACCCGGAATACGTAATGGACGTTATATACGCCGGGCACTACGCTACCATACGAAGGTTGTGCGCATGCGCACTACCTTCCTGACGGGAATTATGCAATTGGCATGCGTTCCTGTGGATCAGCTGCATTGACTGAAGCTGCAGGGAGAGACACTCCCTTGAAACCAGAGAGTCAGACAGAGCACCATGGAGGAACCAAGATTACACGGAAGACTTCAGTAATGAAAAGGGGGGTTAGTTTTTTTTTATTAGTGGGCGCCTAGCTGTAATATTTTTATTTTATTTAAATTCTAAACATGATCCTGTAATCCCATTAAATGAAAGCCATATTTCCACGTGAATACCACCCCACCCTCGTGCATTTGGTAGAATAATACCACTTTTAGGACTCACAGATGATGGGAGATGCAAACCTGCAGCCATATTAAACAGAGGGTAGAGGGGGTTAAGAGACAGCCTAGCACCCATGTGGCCACGCCCTTTTTATGTTTGAGACCACGCCTATTATGACATGGTCACGCCTCTTGTCCAGACTCCTATACCTCCAATTTTGGGAATTATTCCTATGAGAGCTACCACAGCTATTAGAATCTGCCTTGCGAATTCCTCCAGGAGAACACTATTACAAGGGAAATAAATATCTCCAAACCACCGTCAGATAGCGAGAGCAGCGCGTGTCTCATTTTGGCCGCATTTAGAGGAACATGCTTGGGTGGCAATGTTTTGTCTGCACAAATAAATTGTCAGATAATTTCCAACAGAATTCCCGCTGTGAGATTTAATGGGAACACTGTAAAGTCCTAGGTAAAAATAAATGCCTATTATATCAGTAGTTTGCAGGATTTTTCCAATGCCCATTTCAGAGTATATGAGTCTGTCATCCACATATTAAGGTCAGAGTAGTTTACCTTCTGAAAGAGTGACTGCTGAGACATAAACTCACGATGGTAAAAAAAAAAAAAGCAGACTCTACAAAGACAAACTCTCCATCTCTGCAAAACAATGCTGAGTAGTCATTAATATATATTAATATATAGATTATATAAGCATTAATAAATGGACAGATATGGATTATTTGCATAATGCCATTATTTATTTTAGACATTTAGACAACAGAATATATTTCCCAACATAATGTACCTAATTTCATTAAGATTTCAGGGTTGTTATAGCAATAAGTAATGGTTTTAGGAAAGTATAATGGATTGGAATGTTTGATGAGTTGATCAGGGGCTTCATTGTTAAAAGGGAGAGAAATTAAATATGGAGAAAACTGCTGTGATCTTTGTTTGGTCGTTCATTCTCTCTCCTCATTCCAGCATTTACAGCAGGGTTGCCAACTTTTAAAAGCTTCCCTCTGGGAGATCCCAGAGGGAAGCTATAGATGCATGCAGGGGGCGGGGCTTAATGGCACAATTTATGCAAATCACATAATTAAGCCCTGCCCCTTGAATATCAATGACCCCTTTAGGGGTTTCATAGGGATGGGAGTGGGGCTAGATGGCGCAATTTGCGTTATCAAGTCCCTCCCTGTCCCTAGCAACACTAGTAAACTAGTGTTGACAGGCAGGGGGCTGGAAATCATGAGCCTCAAGTCCCTTGTGGGAGATTTGGGATACCGGGAGAACTGCCCGAATTTCAGGAGTCTCCCAGACATTCTGGGAGAGTCGTCAACTATGATTTACAGCAATCCCAGTAACAGGGGTTGTAGTTCTCTGCAATTTGCTGTGGGGGGCAGTCTGTCAGGAGAGTACGGATGCTTTGTTCTTCTCCCCTTATTTGTATTGGGGATCATGGTTTCAGAGTATTTAACCTACGTGTCCCTGGTGATCCTCAGTGCTGTCTTCCTAACCTGCTGATCACGCAAGAGAAATTGTTGGGCACAGGAGCTCCCTAAAGCACATTTTGGTCTGGGAGCAAGGGTGCAGCATGATCCCCATGGACTGGGCTATTCTGGGGCAGCCCAGCTCAACCCAGACCCCAAGTCTAGAAGAAGGTTCCTGTAAAAGGATCAAATTGACTTTAATTGAATAACGCTTTACTCATGAGTGCCCTCTTCAGTAATGTATATGTAAGTGTCTGAGTGTGTCTCAGTGGATAAACTGCTTTTATGGTATGCACAGTATGTGTATGTGTGTGTGTTTATTTGATCAAACAAACATGCTGATACAGTAGGTTAACTGGCTGAAGACTAAATTGACCCTAGTCTGTGTATGTGACAGCATTGTCCTGCTTTGTAATGTCCCCACTTCCTCTTCTGAATTCATTACCCACTACAGATATTGGACATCTGTGATTTTGAAATTAGGAGCTCCCAAACCTCCAGTGTGTATCCATTATAAGATTTGGTTGCTTTACTCCAGATATCAACAGATTAGGTTTGTCTTACTGTGCTCCAGTTCACAAGAGATTAAGGTTGAGTTAATATGTTCAACGCGACCAAGATTAAGGTTTAGTTGCTGTACCCCAACTACTTATAATCTTAGGCCTAGATCCAGACCCATGCACGGCTTATGTACGTGTGTGGGTCCCAGCGTACGATCTCGTAGCGGGGAGTGCACTTACGTGTCCAGATTCCTACCTTAAATTTATGACTAGGTCTGTGGTCTTACGGCTGCAGACGTAGTTGTGACAAGCCTTCCCCGACCCCGACTACTAATTACCATGCCTATCTCCGCCTTTATGGTGGATATACGGCAAACGTAAATAATAAGCCGGCCCCTTTATCGTATGTGTCGGCGTATGATGTGCGCATATGCATATTATAGCTGGGGAAGTACGCATGCGGCGTGCAAAATTCCCCTGTTGGACGTATATTAGGATCTACCCCTTACCCTAAAGTCAACTGAAGAAATAGGAGGAAGAAATCGATTCTGGTATGGGGGTGGGACTTAATGATGTGATTTATTATTATTTATAATTGTGCTGTTAAGTCACGTCCCTGACAATCACGACTGTAATCTCTAGTGTTCCAGGGGTGGGCGGGGCTTGAAGACACCCACCCCTCCCTAGTAGCTGTAGGGATTACAATAGTGATTGACAGGGGGTCAGTGGAAGATTTGCCAGCTCAGCAACTCTTTCTTAGTCTAAATTCAACCAGAGTACAGCAACTTAAACTTAGTCTAAGGTCAATTGTATCAACAACTCTACTTTAATGGTATGGGAACTGGGGTAAAATATATCCCTCTGAACCTGTTCTCGGTATATTGGGGCTGATCCAGAGCTGCGCCCGCCTGTAGTTACTAAAGCCGATCTACGCATTCGCCCGGCAGATGTTGCCCGGCGTAACTACGGCAACGCCCGATCGTAGCACCAGCATAGTAACGCTGGAGGGGGCGTCCCCCAGCGTTACTACGCTGCAGTTAGTGTAGGGAGGCAGGGGGAGCGAGGGTAATGAGGCTGGGAGGGCGGCGTTGTTACGATCCCATCCCAGCGTAGTTACCCTTGCTTACTCCGGCTGAAGTTAAGGTAGCCTTCAGCCGGCATAAGCAAGGGTAAGTACGCTGGGGGCAGGGGTGTCAGGGGGAGTGTCAGGGGGAGTCCACGATGTAACACTGAGCGTTAGCACGCTCAGCGCTACATCGTAACTCTGGGCCTGATCCAGACCTACGCCCGCCGTCCTGAAAAACCGATCTGCGCATGCGCCGGGCAGATGTTGCCAGGCGTCGCTACGGCAACGCCTGATCGTGGATCAGGCTCCGTAGCAGCGCCGTAGGGACGCTGGAGGGGACGTCCCCCAGCCTCCCTACATTCAGGTTAGTGTTGGTGGGCGGGGGGAGCTAGTTAAATGAGAATGGGAGGGTGGGCTAAGCGGCCATACGCTCCTGTGCGGCCGTATGGCCCCTTCCTTACGCCGGCTGAAGTTAGGGTAGCCTTCAGCCGGCGTAAGGAAGGGGCGATACGCCCGCACAGGGGGAGTGTTGGGGAAAGTGAACGCCGACACGCTGTGCTTTAGTAAACACAGCGCATCGGCGTAGGTCTGGATCAGGCCCTCTGTATCAGGCCCATTGTCACTGATTACACAGTGGCCCCGATCCAGCTCTGCGCACATATGTGCGCCGTACCTGTGCGCTGTAATGGACGGTTACGTACATTCAATCCACATGCGCAAGTAATCGGGACCTCTGGATGGTTGGAAATAATGGCAGGTGGCGTACAGGCACAAAGTCGCGAGCTCTCTGCTGCTACGTCTCCGCATTCACTCTGCACAGGCAGGTTATATCATGTGTATGATGTGTTTTAGAGAATTACGCATGGTTATCAATAGAACAGAAGCTTAAGTTGCAGAGTTTCTGCTGTAAAGAAACGGAAAAATTCATATATACAAAATAGGAAAATAATATATACCTCACAATACACTTCCAGCCATTCCATATCTGTTAAATGTATTTTGCTGGACAACAATGAAGCTGACGGGCACTAAATTATCCCCCCTGACTCAGACATGACCTGCAGTAGGTGTAATTCCCTAACATGAAGTCACTTTTGTTGCGTTTGTGATCTGACCGGGATCGGGTGCACTTGCCTTGGCCATGCCTTACTGTACATTGACTACGCCCCTTCACGCCTTCTACACGCCCCTCAGAGTGCAAACCCCAGATGCCAGGGTTGCGCTATGATCTGAATGGGACGTCCCTGCCTGCTCTTCAGTTCTGAGCATGCTCAGTAGCAAATCAGAGAAACGTCACGCCAGCTGGTGTACTCTCAGATCTGGATCGGGGGCCTGTAAATCAACCTTAGTGTCTTCTCAACTGAAGCATAGCAGGTAACCTTAGCGTGTTCTCAGCTAGGGCTAGATCCACTACTAAGACGGTCATCCTCACGACATCTGCAATGCGTCATTCTCTGGCAGGGTGCAAGCCCTTGCCAGATGTCCTTATCACGCGGAATTCATATCCGTATGATAGATTTTCCGCGTGAGGGGTGGTGGGGTCGTACTCAAAATTCACTTGCCTAATCCCTACCAGAGAGGCGGGATAGGCATGCAGATTAAGGGAAGTGGGAAGGAGATTTTAAGCGGTGGGAGTTCCTGCCGCCATTGTGTCTTCTAGACATAGAGACAGACGAAAGCTGATTTCCGGCTGTGTCTATTTAGAAAAGGCAGCATTTTTTTTTAAGCCGCCGCCGGACCTGTTGCCCCCACTGGGGAGGTGTTAACCTCTCCAGGACTTTTAGGGTTAGGCTTTGGGGATGGGTTTGGAAATGGCTGGGAGAGAATGACCCTTTCTGTAAAGACTGGATTTTAAGGTGTTGTTCTAGACACGTAAGTGTCCAGAACTCTGCACGTGAGAGGGAGAGACCGGAGAGTTCATGTCTCTCTCACGTGCGGATTTACAAACCTCCATGTATTCGGAAAATGCACTGAGGTCAGGATCGGGTCCCTAGAGTGCAGCAGGTCTGTCTTAGCTCATTGTCAACTGAAGTACAAGAGCTGAATTTGTGTCTCTTGTCAGCCGGAGTAACAGCCTGATAGAAGCTTATTTGGTTTACAAAAGCGTTAACAATTTAGACACAATTTGTGATTAAGTGCAGACAATTGCAGGGCTATTTAGAGCCTCGCGCAATGTCAAAATTCCCTTCATTGCCCCTTTGATTCAGGTAGTGGTATGTGTAAATCCCACGGCACAAGCTGAACCTCGTCAAGGAATGCACAGTCTAATTTTCCCCTGTTATCACAAAGGATAAACAAGTCTGAAAGCAGCAAAATAATAATAAAAAAAAAAGTTGTTAAATAAATTTAAATTCAGATTGCATCAAGATTTTTTTCTTCTTTGGCTGTTTGAGGAGCAATCACCATCCACATAATCAGAATCTGTCTCTTGCATTTTGACCTAGATAGAGACACAATTTTTCCTGTCTCGCTACTTGGTAAGGAAAGAAAGAATACATTATTTTTAGAGATCGTCTATGCACCTGACCTCGGCTTGGTTTGCGAATACTTTTCATGTTTGCTGGAAAAGATTTCCAAAGAGTTCTGAAAAAATGCTCTTAATACAGAACATAGATCATGCCTGCAATGTGTGATTCTAACATTCAGTGTTACTGCCTGGTGCACAGTGTGACTGTCTAAGGACGTGATTTAACATGAACAAGGTCATTTTGCCGGTGTCGCAGAATTGCCATCATTAAAGTTGTTTACATTGCCTCAATGCTATTAGTGGGGGGAAAATGATGTTTTCATACGATTACTGTGTCATCAGTGGCCTCAAGTATGGTAACGGTATATCTTATTCTTGTGCTGGGCTGAGCAAACGACCCATTCTTCAATATTGATAAGAGAAATACAAATATGACCTATGGAATTAATTGCATTATTGTGAAGTTCACTTGCAGAGATTTTCCTGGCTTTTTCATGGTCTTTAAAATTTCGATGACCTATAATTACAATTCAATATTACTATGGTTACAATTCAGGATTACTATGCACACTGTAATCTCCATGTCATATTTAACTAAGAGTGAGTTTCTATACTCGAGGGGACACCAGGTTATGGTTTAGTTACGTGAGTTGAATTTTTCATCCACCTTCTTTCCTGGGTTGCCTGCTCTGTATTTCTTCCCTCCGGGAGATCCTTTCAACCTCTATTGTAATCCCTAAAATTTCGAGGCATGGGCAGGCTTAATGATACAATTTATGCAAATTGTGTCATTTAGCCATACCCCTGTTTGTCTGTACTCTAATCCCTAGTGTTCCAGGGGGTGGGGCTTGATGACATCATTAAGTCCTGCCCATGCCTAGAAATTTTAGGGATTACAATAGAGATTGACAGGGGGCCTTTCATGCCAGAGATTTGTTGGAATACTGAGAGAACTGCCCAAATTTCGGGAGTCTCCCAGATATTCCGGGGGAGTCGGCAACCCTTTTCTACTCCTATGTTGGGTTCATTGAGAGACCATATCTGACATAGTACATGAGGAATTATTACATTGTTTTGATACAATAGGTGTGTTATATAGGAGAGTTTTTGAGCTTGGAGTTTCCTGGATAAGGGATATTCTATAGGTTGGAAACCAGAATCCAGGGCCGTAACTGAGGGTGGGCCATCGGGACGGTCGCACAGGGTGCAAAGTCGAAGTAAGGCGACAGTAAGTTAATTTTTAGGGTTAAACTGGTTACTAATTCAGGGTTGGGGGTGCCATTTTCTCTTTTTGCCCCTGGCACTATAATTTCTAACTACGGCTCTGCCAGAATCCACCAGGGCACTTTTCAAAATGACTTCTGTCTGTTCACACATTGAACCGGATCCTGATGTAACAGCGTATGGTGAGTGTACGGAGGGGTTCCATACCTTCGTCCGCTCCTATGTTCTGTACGTGAGTGTTTAGGGCATTTCCCCACTTACATATGGAACTAAGGACACTTAAGTATCCATAAACTTACCTTGGCTTGTGCGCACAGAAGTGTAAACAAGACATTTGTTTGTAAGGGCTAAACCCAGCCCTCACTGCATGATTTAAATATGAAGCCCCGTGCAAACAAAGTACGCATGGGGGTCTGTCACGCCCCTACAAACGGAACTGTTGGACTACAGAAACAATATCCGTACGTCAACCAATTTCTGGATCCCCCAGGCAGCACAACCAGGTCAACCTTTACAGATGCACCCACAGTAGTTATGCCCCAGCTGGCTGTGATTACTGCTCAGGTGGCCTGACAATCAGTGATGGCACAGTGATGGACATCCGCTGGCACGCTGTACCCGCTGCTCCCAGTCATCAGAGCTGCTCTGAGTCATCAGAGCTGCTCTCTGTCATTAGCGCTGCAGATTCACAGGGGGAGCATTCAATACTAGCAAGGGAGAGGAGTCCTAATTGATTGATGCCTTTAAAGAAAAATCCAGGTCATCCCCAGCATTAGGGTGACAAGGCACAGAAGCAGGAAAGGTGAAATACCAGCAATGGTGAGGTCATTCAAATCCCGATTTAACCCTCCCAGCATTGCTACTGCTGGTGTCAGTCTCCGATAATAGTATTTTTTAAATACAGGCAACCAAACACTGATTTTTGACTGCCTCTATTTAAAAAATACAGGGTCAGGCTGAGGGGAAGGGAGTCTTAGGGTTAGGCTGCTTGAAGGGGACTCTTAGGGTTATTTTGCGGTGAGGGGAGTCTTAGGGTTAGTTTGCAGGGAAGGGAGTTTTATAGTTAGGATGTGGGGAGGGGTGTGTAGGGTTAGGCTGTGGAGAGGGGAATTTTAGGATTAAGCCACGGGGAGAGGAGTTTTAGGGTTAGGCTGTGGGGAGGGGAGTCCTAGGGTTAGGCTGCGGGATAGGGGGGGCATTTAGGGTTAGTCTGCGGGGAGGGGAGTTTTAGGGTTAGGCTGCGGGGAGGGGAGTATATGGTTAGGCTGTGGGGAGGGCAGTCATAGGGTGAGGCTGCGGATAAGTGAAGGGTAGGGTCAGGCTGCATGGAAGGGAGTCATAGGGATAGGTTGCAGGGAAGTGAAGGATTGGGTAAGGATTAGGAAAAGGGTCGGGTTAGATTCATACTTAACATTCACCGCTGCTTGATCGTCCTGGGGAACCTTGATTGCATTGCCTCAGTGAGGCAGAAGCAATCGATTTCCCAGGCACTTCAGAAAAGCCTGGGAGACAACAGCCCTTTCGAAAAATGGCCATTCAAGACCCACACCCATTTGGCACACACCTTTTACAGATCAAGCAAAGGTAATGTTATCCACAAAGTCACAAATTTCTCATCAGCATAACTTTGTGCTCATGTTAACTTTCCAACTAAAGCTTTAAAGGACACCAGTCATTGCGGAACCAGCATGTTTGAAGACTAGCTTGCAATTTGGGTTATAATACACAATATGTTGAATGAAACATTATTTTATTGATTCAAATGATTTATTGTTTTGTGTACTATTTCCGTCAATGCTCTGGGTGTGCTGAGTCACGTCTCAACAGATTCTTGTATTTATTTTAGAACTTTAATTGCCCATTCCAGGAACAGAGGACACTGGGTCAGAGAATGTTCATTAAGAGGAGCGCATATTCAATGAGATTCTTCCAGGAAGCTGGATACATGAGAGGTATAGCCACTGATTTAAAGTATAAATTGAGAATTGCCTACAGCAATACTATAACACTGTCATAATGATAGGTTCATGTTCCTAACAGTCTATGCTTATAAATAAAAAACTAATAAATCATTACTTTCCACTGTATAAGATGACCAATACCAGAATTGCCAATACATTTCTTAGTGCAATTATTGGGCATTAGATCATGGCAATGGTTTTGTATTATAGTCTATAAAGTTCAATAATGAATATATATATATGTGTATATAATATGTATTTTTATTTAAATACTTGCCTGCTGTACAGATCTGTCCTCAAAGGGCAAATGTTCAAAAATCATTAAGTATGACATATATTATATTACTATGGACATTTAGTAGATGCGGTATGGAAACATAGCCCTGCTTTAAGCACTGTATATACACTTGTACTCAGTTAAACCTTTCCCAAAGTGTGTAATTTGCATGCATGGTGAACCCAAATGGTGTGGAAAGATAAATAGGGCTTCATTAAACCTCTGTTTACTTACCAATTAGCAGCTACCTGCTTCCTGCAGCGACCAAACAATGCAGCTGACGTCACCCACTCAATATCCTACAGAATGGAGCTGTTGTCACCCATTCTATGTTCTACGGCAAATCATCCTGTGAATGAAATGGATGATGTCATCTCCATTGTCTGATCTCTGCAGTAAACCAGCAGCTGCTAAATGGTAAATAAACAAACGTTTAATGGCTTCCCCAGCCCAGCTGTATATGTATACTTATTTTCTGTGATAGAACTACTGGACTATAAAAGTCCCATAGTTCTATCAAAGAGGACTGTTATGACTATTAAACTCCAGGCAGATGTATGTTTCTTTTCTGGGGTTGTGGATGGAAGAAGAAAAGAGTGGACCACCATCCACCAGAACTAGTCCAGGTCTTCAGTCCAACCAACCTGTTATCTGGTTAATATGACACCTACTGTGTCAAAGGACCAGATCCAGAATGCAGAGCGACAGGTGTTTTATATAAGCTTGCATGTCATTAATTAATGCGCATGCCCAGAACCTATGGGCTATGAATCGGAACGTGCAGATTTTGTTTTCATCCATCTTGCAAGGTTCAATGGTGGGGCTGGCCAGACCTCAATACATAATTTGTACGCATGGTGGGCTGGCCTTCCTATGTAAATCGCACAGTAAGGACTTTTGCCCTTATGTACGATTATCTTTTTCATATGTTTAACCTTACAAGATAAAGACGTCAGTGTCCACAATTCTGTACAAGAGTAGGCGGGTACATTTTCTAGTCATCTAGGAAACTTAGTAGTAGCTGAACCCCTCCGTAGGTTTGCGGTCCGCTACTTAAGTCTGCATCATGCCCAAAGTGTTTAAAAAGCTGTGAGGCCTACAGTCTAAGTCTTTAAGATTAATTCACAGAGACAGGAGCCCTCTAGAGCAGGGACTCTCAACCCCATCCTCCAGTACCATTAATGGTCCATGTTTTGCAGGTCTCCCTACAGAACAAGTGATTCAATGACTACCACCTGTGGAGCTTTTCAAACGTAACTGTCAGTTATGAGCTGACCTCCAGCAAGGAGATTTGATAACATGGACTGTTAGTGGTACTTGAGGACGGGATTGAGAACCCCTAATTTAGAGAGATCAGACGGGGAGGCTGCAAGCACTAAACATGTGAACTGGGTTATAGTTGTGAGCAGGACAGAGGGTCCTCTCACTATTGACATTGACTGTGCTCTGTACTAGGTAGTGGTCAAACAGGTCTAAACTCTGTTTTTAGAATTTGCGATGGTTAATGTTATTGCAGCATATTTGTGTTATCATATCTGGAGTCTGGCTGCTAAGAAGATTTCCTAGCATTGCCATAGGAGATGGTAACATAACCCCCAATCCTGTGTGTCTCTCTCTCTCTCTCTCTCTATAT
>WWET01001370.1:221599-247249 GCA_011038615.1 Limnodynastes dumerilii | reverse complement strand
TGCTGAAATATATATATATATATTCTAAGTCAAAATCTTGTTTAAAATAATCCAACATTCTGTTGTTGGCTCTATCTCTTTCAGAACGTCAACAACTTAAATTGTACGGAAGCTGAATTGAAATGAAATCTATTATTTACTGTGCAGTCACAACAGCAAAACATAAATGATCATTGCATATGCTGCAGCCAACTTTAATTCTAATCATTTCATTGTAGTTCCTAGGTCAGGTTAGCTCTAGAGCAATGCATTTAAGTTATCTGCTGGTAATGAGGGGGAGAACTTGAAAAGAAGCGTAAGGTCAGGACGCAGAGCTTGGAATAGTCATTCGCTATTGAATTTATTTTAGAACAGTGTTCTCCTGTGAGAATCTCCTCGGAGAGAGAGCAATTGATTGATAGTGTTGCTGTAAGTATATATGACATGCCCAGAGAATAGTGTGACTTTAATACATCTTAAAGTGAAATGTCTCCCCTTAATAATTGTCATGGCATTGATTTATAGCCTTTAACTGTATTCCCCACACCCTTAAGGAAACCTTGAGGGATCTAAGAATTTCTGCTTTTCTGCAATGATAAAGTAGATTACTACAGTGGACAGGTATAGAAGGAATACACAGTCATTCATCTGTCTTACAAAAACTTTTACTAGAATTTAAAATATATGCAGTGTACATATATTGCAATATGCTAAAAACAGAAGTGGAAATAGTCTAAAACTGGGTTGGTTCAGGTGAGGAGTAGTGGGGGAGGGGGCTCTAGGGGCTAGTACCACGTTGTTTTTACTAGTCTGCCAGACTGAGTCTTCCACCTCATTCTGTCCCCACCAAAGTGGATATCTTAGTTTTATAATGTTAATATTTAGGGGCCTGGTATTGGTGCAGTGTAGTGCTGGCCAATGAAGGGCAAGAGATGGGTAAGGGAGAATGACCTGGGCATAAGAGGCTGGGCACTAGAAAACTGAGCTGGGAAACTAGATGAAGCAGAAGTTGCAGCAGATGAAGAAGAAGGTGCAGCAGATGAAAAAGAAGGTGCAGCAGGTAAGGAAGTAGGTGCAGCAGATGAAGAAGAAGGTGCAGCAGATAAGGAAGAAGGTGCATCAGATAAGGAAGAAGGTGCGGCAGATAAGGAAGACGGTGCAGCAGATGAAGAAGAAGGTGCAGCAGATGAAGAAGAGGGTGCAGCAGATAAGGAAGAAGGTGCATCAGATAAGGAAGAACGTGCGGCAGATAAGGGAGATGGTGCAGCAGATAAGGAAGAAGGTGCAGCAGATGAAGAAGGTGCGGCAGATAAGGGAGAAGGTGCAGCAGATAAGGAAGAAGGTGCAGCATATGAAGAAGAAGGTGCAGCATATAAGGAAGAAGATGCATCAGAGGAAGAAGAAGGTGTAGCAGATAAGGAACAAGGTGCAGCAGATGAAGAAGAAGGTGCAGCAGATAAGGAAGAAGGTGCAGCAGATGAAGAAGAAGGTGCAGCAGATGAAGAAGAAGGTGCAGCAGATGAAGAAGAAGGTGCAGCAGATAAGGAACAAGGAGCAGCAGATGAACTACAATGGGAAGAAAATAAGGTAAAAAGTGCAGAAGATGAGGTAGAAGGTGAGAGAAGTTAAACAAGACAATGCAGGACCAGCTTTTGAAGGCAGATAGTCTACTGTCCCAATCCTAGCCAATGTCCGTTCTTTAGAGTGCTACTATTGGACAATACATTCTTTAATAATAATGCCAGCCTATCCATGTGCATACCACTATACACCGTCTCAATAGCTGCACTTTCTCACTAGTGCTTTTTGAAAGATCCCAGCTACTTCATTATTCCTTTCACAGCCACTGTTACAAAATCATAGAGCCAGATGCAAGGTCAAGAGTCATCATTCTTTAACATTAAGAAAAAAGTCATCGTCTTTATGTTCCCCATATTATATATCATTTCATGAGCTTATTATCTGACACTCTAATCTTTCAGTGAAAAACTAATAACATAATACTCCCTATTTTAAGAGCAATCAATACAAAATAGTTACCACATATGTGCCAATAGATTATTACAGAAGCCCTGCATTCTGTCTGCAATATAACATGATGTAAAAAGGTCACTTTTACGCCCCTATGTGTTAGTAGTACTTCCATAATAATGCTATTTTCTGATTAGTTAAAAGGAAGAATTATCATGAATATAGGATCGGTGTGTTTCAAAGGGGTGTGGGTCCCCGCTTTGAACGGCCCTATTTCGATAGGAATGTTTCCTCCAAGCCAGTTTCGAACTGGCTGGGATTTCGATTTCATATGCCTCAATGAGGCCTAGCAATCGAAGTACCGAGCTTTCGGTGCTCTGAAATGTAAAGAAAAAAGTCCCCCACTTCTTTCCCTTCCCTTAATTGCAGCCTGACCCTAACCCTCCCTTAATTGCAGCCTGAACCTAACCCATTATTTCCTGCAGCCTGACCCTGCCCCTCCCTCCCCTGCAGCCTGACCCTGACTCTCCATCTCCCGCAGCCTGCCCCTAACCCTCCCCCCCCTGCAACCTGACCCTACCCCTCCCTCCCCCGCACCCTGGGGAGGTTACTCACCTTTCTCTGTGGTCCAGCGGTAGCGGCAGCCGCGGGATATCGGCGGCGGCATTTCCGAATAAGAATGGGTGAGTATGCCGATCGGCATACTCACCCATTCCAAAAAAAAATTCTAAAGTGGGGACTATTTCAGAAAGAAGATTTTCTAACCGAGGACTGACAATGGTTCAAAGGCAACAGGTGCCCCTGTTTTTAGTTTTTTTTTTGTAAACTATAACTATGAATTCTTAGATTTCCCAAAATATTCTGCATCATGTCAAATGTTTTGACAAGCAGGCATAAAGACTCCAGAATTTTTTTTCGTGGAATTAATAAGGTAAAAATGAGAGGTTTATCGAAGGCCTCGTCTCTGGCCTAACCTGATTTATCCTCATTCTCCCCACTCATAAAAAAGCTGACAGCCTTCCCAGACAGGTCTTCTGGTATTTCATAGAGCTTAAAGGTACTTTCTAATGGTGCCAGCTGATGCCAGTGCTATTATTTGTAATGACCTGTCAGAAAAAGGTTCTGGGAATGTGTTTGAAAAGCAAAGGCTAGAAAATGTACAGTGAATGTCATTTATGGATCATGGCAGCCCCTAGCATCTGAGACATCCCAGGTAATGTCTCTAAAAACCAATATAGAATTGGGTGAGTTATAGACCGCGGATCGGCATCTTATGTTGGTTACCAGCATAGCCTCATCTAGACATATTCTGCTGGGGTAGAAAGAAAAATGGATGTCCATTAGCCCTGAACTAGTGAACAATTTCATCTTAAATATTAACAACTTCACATGCTTTTAACATCATGTCTTGGGAGGTTGCAGTCCCCACTCCGATGGGCTGCATTTACAAATAGAGACAGCCGAAAGTATCTTTTCAGTTGTCTGTATTTCGAATGGCAGCCATTTTAGAATTTTTTTTGGGAATGAATGAGTATTCCGATCACTATAGTTACGCAATCACAGGCCCTGCCGCCCCCACTGCTGACAGCTCTGAAGAGGTGAGTAACCTCTCCGGGTACTTTTAGTGTTGGGGGGGTTAGGTTTAGGCTCTTATTAAGAGAGGGTAAGGGTTAAGACCATAGAATCGGAGGGTTAGAGTCAGGCTGTGGGGAGGAGAGTCTTAGGGTTAGGCTATAGAGAAGGGAGGGTTAGGGTAATGCTAGGGAGTAGGGAGGGTTAGGGTCAGGCTGCAGGGAAGGGAGGGTTAGGGTAATGGAAAGGGAGGGTTAGGATCAGAATTAGGGAAAGGGTAGGGGTTAGTTTTTAGGCTTACCTATCGGAGCACCATGTTCGGTGCTCCGGGGATCGGTTGCTATGCCTCATTAAGGCATAAGCAATCGATATATAAGCCAGTTCGAAACTGGCTGGGAGAGAACGGCCCTATCGAAATAGGGCCATTCTTAGCGGGGGGCTCACACTCCCCCCTTATACACACCACTAGTTACAGCCCTGTTTGTCTGGGACACCCAGAAACAGTAAAATCTCCTGGATCTGGGCTTTGCATTAGATTACTTGCCTCAATCCCCGAGCGTTACTGAGGAAGGATGGGGCTTGATGACAACAAAATTTGCTGCATAAATAGTAACCCTATAAATAGCAGCTTTGCTTGGTCACTGATTTACATTAATCACATCCTTATGCCCTGCCCCATGCTACTGTCTCTTGTTTCTCCCGGAAAAAGGAGAATCAAGAAGTCGGCAACTATGAGTTAGGCAACCGCTGGCATTGGTTGAGTTAGGCACCCCATGGGTTGGTTGAGTTAGGTGCTAACTGGGATTGGTGGTAGAAGAAAGACAATGGGAGAGTAATCCAGACGGAGAGAAGAAATGAATTGCTGACAAGTATGATTTTAAGTAATAAATATAGGACTTTATTTTTCTTTGGCATAGCATCTGTTGTTGGACTTTATTGTTTCCTACTAATTTATGAGGCTGTTTATTCACCTTTCCTCTGTTTCTGACACATGGAAAGTTGATGGCAACATAATGAATTAGGGCATTAAACATTCAAGTCCTCATTGGTGTGCTACTCACATCTCGCATGAAAGTATTGAAATAAATGATATTCCTGGTAAAGTAAGCTGATAAAATGATACCCTCTAAGAACACAGATATTAAAAAATTCAGTTCAGTGCTGCTGGGCATTTATTAATCAAAACACAGAAAAAAAAAATCTGAATTATAGAGCTCGTGCCGAGGAAAGTCTGGCTCTCTTTGTGCCACATACATGAAAGTGAATGTTAATTAGCGGCTAGTAATGCCTGATTATGAAAGGAAATGTTTAACAATATGGCCTGTATGTAATTATGCATAAATTCATGTATAAGGAAAATCATCATTGGTCATTAACTATTGAAATAATTACACATTTTGAATCATAAAGAGGCATGAGAGGGAGAGTTTTTAAAGTCCCTAAATTAGAAAGAATAAAACCAATATAGGATATATGGTATTTGGGAAAGGGCACATGAGTGCATCAATATAGAGTACCCTACTCTCCTGGAATATCTGTGAGACTCTCGAAATTCGGGCAGTTCTCCCAGTATCCCGGGAGACCCAACAAATCTCCCGCATGAGAGGCAGGGGGGCTTGATCCCTAGTAATCCCTAGTGTTACTAGGGATAGGCGGGGTTTGATGATGCGATTTACGTCATCCAGCCCTGCCCACCCCCTGGAACAATATAGTCTGATAGTGCTTGGAAGGGGCAGGGCTTAAAGACACAATTTGCATAAATTGAGCCATTAAGCCCCACCCCCGTGTCGGCTTCTAGCTCATCACTCCGGGATGTCCGGGAGGAAAGAGTTCAAAAGTCGGCAACCCTGATATAGGGGCATGGTCAAAAGGGGTGTGTCCAACACGCTGGCTCTGATTCCTAAAAGCGAGATCCATACGTAGGCTAAAGTATGGAATTTGTTATCCAAAATGCTAACCGCAGAACAAGGCACTGCCCCTGCACTCCTATGTACCGATGGTGAATCCGTGCACCGGAAGAGGACATCTTTTATTGTTTTTTAAAAATAAGAACAATTAATTAAGTTATAATAACCCAAAAACCTATTAAACTTATTAAAAAATTATCATTAACATGGCCTAATACTAGCTATTACAAACACAAAACTGACATACACACGGACGTCTGGCAGTCCACACGGAAGAGGGGAGTCATGCGTATATGGCAGTAGTTACACTGGCCACCGGGCCCTAGTCAGATACTTAGGTTGCCTAGTGAGTAATCCAGCCCTCCCTACCATCAGTACTTGCTGCTGCAGAGCTGTTCCAGGCTGCTCATGGGTGACATCACATAAGGGGCGGAGCTCTGAGGCCCATGTCCCGGGCCCCGTGGCTTTCCTGAGCACATGAATAATACCCCTCCTGTAAAATGTGTACGTGTTCTGTCAGTTGCCTAATTCATTGCAGTAACAGAACAAGGTGACATGCTATGGAATATCTGGGTATTTTATTGTTTTAATTTTGTACCTGCTTTGGGCGCCAGGAGCGGAATACTTTCAATAGAATCCCCCAGATACCTTAGCCATGAGCTAGGAAATAATGAACCTTTCCTGCTACATTTAGGGCACTGGTGAGCACACAATTTAGTGTCACATTACAAAAATATTTCCACGTTTACTCTCATTTAAACTGTGCGTCCAGGAACACAACAGGAGAGCCCGTTCCCTATCCTCTCTCTCATAAATTGGTTTGTGAAAAAGTTACGGACGCTTTACTGGTAATGACAGAATGTAATCTCCTTTGTGTTGAATCTTCATAGGGTAAAAACAATGTTAATGAGATTTTTAAGGGCATTTGAATTCATCTCTTTTTAATTTCTATAAACCTTGCAGCACAAGAATAAAATAAATCTAATGCCAAACGAGCAAGCTTCCCTTTCAAGGACGCAGCACCTTACTGGTTTAAAACTCTCCGGCCTGGATTCTCGGATGGCTATGTAAACAAGCGTTAAATAATATATCTTCAGGTACTTTGAGCCTCAGTGGTAGCACACTTATGAATATTTACTGCTAAATATGTGTCTGGTATCCAATGATAATGACTGTATTAATATATTGTCATGAGTAGCGGATATTGTCTCCTTGGGTAGATGGCAACACTCTTGCATGTACGCAACCAGCAACAACAATAGCTTTATTGAGAGATGAAAATAATGTGCAATATATTGGCCTGTCTGAATCACAGTAGCTCACAGACACACACGTGGCTGGTGGAGACCTGACGTGCATCCACATAGAAGAAAATGGACGACCTGCATGGGATTCTAATGTGCATGTGTTACAAGATCCCTCTCAGCATCTGATTCATTAAGTTATAGAGAGCACACACAGACATGTCAGCTTTCCAGACTTTCTTGTTTATTGGGCCTGATCCAGACCTACGATCATGAAATGCTCGTATGCGTAACGTATTTACGCCAGTGTACCTCCGATGCACTTTGTCACCTACTCACTCCCCTGTTCGTACTTACTGTTGACGCAGTAAGTACAAATGTTCGTTTTTACGCTTACAACCATCGTAAAAATGCACCCGAGCATAGGTCTGGATCAGGCCCATTGTGATCTCTTTGTATTTTGGCACAAAATACCAACATTTGTATTTCACTAATCATATTCCTCAATAGTATGTTCAGGGAAATCAACCAAACATCACATTAACAATAAAAACATACATTTATATGACATGAATGCAATATAACAGAATTGCTGTACTTTCTTTTACAATCTCAATAACTATTTTATATAGTATGTACTTACTAGCAGTTTATCATTTAACACAACTAAATAGATTTCAGTTACTTCCAACTGATAATGTCTCCTCATACTAATCCACATATATCACAGGGTTGCCGACTTTTTAAAGCTTCCCTCCGGGAGAACATGGAGGGAAGCCATAGATTGCGGCAAGGGGGCTGGGCTTAATCACACAATTTATGCAAATCGTGTCATTAAGCTCCACCCCCTGCTAATCATTCATGCAATATCTTGTGTTACATGGGATGGACGGGGCTTAATGACATCATCAAGCCCCGCCTATCCCTAGTAACTTTAGGGATTACAGTTGTAATTGAGCTGGTCGGGTCTTGTTGGAGCTTTGCCGGCTCTCCCGGGATACCGCCAGAACTGCCCAAATTTCAGGAGTTTCGCGGATATTCCAGGAGAGTCGGCAACCCTGATATATCACACTATTATCATGACAAACTTTGGAAACATAACTCAGTTGCTTATCAGCTGCTAGTGCAGCCTGTAGTGTTTTTATAACTCATTGGTGCCTTTTACTGACCTGGTTCAGAAAGTTATAGAGAGCACACACAGACCTGTCAGCTTTCAAGACTCTCTGGTTTATTGTGAGCCAGAAAAGTCTGGCAATTTTGCTTATTTGCTACTCCCTGCAGCGCCCTCTACTGAATCCTCCACAACTAACACCATTTCTTAAATGCAGTACTGCATACAATTATGGTATAAGTTACCAACACAATAATATGTAAGGGGTGATTTTTGTCACTACGTTCAGGCTGCTACACATGCAACCGCAGCTCTAGATTCATAGGCACGTACAGCAAGTTGCATATCGATGCAATGCAGCCATATTGTACATTGACTATGGCTCTCCACCATTTTCCTTCCACTAAACACCCCTCAGAATGCAAGCAGATGTACAGTGACTAGGGTTTGGGTCTGGATTGCGTGTTCTTCAAGGTTGCCGGCTTTTTAATGCTTCCCTACAGGAGAAGCCATAGATGCCTGCAATAGGGCGGGATTTAAATACTAGAAATGGGGGCGGAGCTTGATGGCAAAAAAATCCTCTAGTAACACTAGGAATTTAAGTGTTGCTAGGCAGGGGGGGAGGACTTGAGGCTTGCATGAAACCACAGCCTCAAGACCACTGCAGGAGATTTGCCGTCTCGACCAGGATACAGAGAGAACTGCCCAAATTTCGGGAGACTCCAGGATATTACGGGAGAGTCAACAACCCTGGTGTAATTGCATGGACATATTTTTCAAGCATGAGCACTGCAAAATAATGCAGAGATATGCTACTCTGTATGTTCAGGGCGGGATTAGCCCTACTGTACATTATCTGTTCTTATTTAACGGAATAGGACAATGGGCTGGATCCAGACTTAAGTAAGTGTTTGAAATTAGTTACTCCTGGGCTAAACCATGTTGATTTCAGGGGAAGTCAAGTTAATTGTAGCCATATAGGACTGGATCCAGTCTTAAGTAAGTGCTTGAAATTAGTTACTCCTGGGCTAAACCATGTTGATTTCAGCGGGAGTCAAGGTAATTGTATTCATTGCATGCAGGGATATATCTTTGAATTGCTTACTGCACACAGATACTGACCAGCTTTACTATAACACTGTTATTTAGACTTGGGATAGGAAACATCACCTGTCAACTCTAATAATGTTTGCAACAAATAACATATGACTCCCCTGCAATCAACATGGTTTAGCCCAGGAGTAAATCATTTCAAACACTTACTTAAGTCTGGATCCAGCCCAATATGTCCAGCAAGAATTATTTATATACCATGAAATGTGTATTGTTTAGGCCTTGTTGCCCGGGTAGTGAGAGATACCCACTATAGCCTGATACATCTCTATATATACAGTAGTTGCTGCTGAAGGTCTGGCAGTAAGATCAGCTACCCAAACTCAGTCAGGAGTAACCAGGAATGATGACCAGGATCCTGCTAGGGATGGTGTTACTGTTCACTTTTCTCAGAGTCTAACCATGGGTCTGGTATTTGCTGAAGCCCCTGATGGTGGGGACATACTTTTTTGCAGGTCCATGGCAGGTCGCAGTGATATCAGAGTGTGGGAAGCACATGTGATACTGGAATGCTGGAAGCACGTGTGGCTCTGGAGTGCAGGAGCAGAGAAGATACCCCAATTACTTACAAGTAATGCTAGCCATACACTAGAGTGATTGTTGGCCCGAGCATCCAATTATCGGGTAATCAGGCCAATAATTGCTGTAGTCATAAAAGATACATTTTTAAAATGGCAAAAAATGTACAGTACCAGAATCTCTCTGGTATGTTTACTTGATTGTTTTGACATGCTCAACTTATAGCGGGCGCTAGGGCCACCCTCCTTTTCTGCTAGGATTATCATTCCCAGCAGGAGAGGTGTATGGCCCAATACTGGAACCATTCCCTGGTGGGCCACCTTCTGCTAATCCTAATGATGGAATGTTGCAACAGAGTCACAGGAACACAAGGATCTAATAATGAGCCTACTCTCTGGCAGTGAGAGACTACCAGAGGCATGCTTATATAGATGCAGAATTAAAGCAACTACTTTCTGGAACATAAAACAAGTATGTCTGATGCCTTTTTAAATATTTATTTATTTATTTATTTATGTTTTGTTTGTCTTAACTTTGTGTCAGGCTTCTATAGAAAATGTCATGATAATTTCTAAAGCATACATTTTCAGTAGCAGAACTGGCATGTAAGGTGTGGGAGTTGGAACAAACCTGACTGGATATATACCCAGACCCCGATGCCTTTGTAAATGAAGTAGGTGGAGCAATTCCTTGTGGATGCACTACATAACGGGGGGGGGGGTAACATAACTATGATGCTGTTTTAAGGCATCCTTATGCCCACTACCCTTAGGTTATCCAGATAAGTCCAAACATGAAGCAAGTATGTAGAAGTGAATACAGTTGTTGGCAAGTTTATTTTTAAAAAACGGCACAAAAATGTCAAAAGCAAGTAGACATTTATGATTTTGGAAAAAAAATACTTCCCGTTATTTAACATATGCACCCTGCAGTGCACCAAAATTTAACCTGCTGATTTAGTCTGCATCCTGATTGATGTCTAACAGATAAGGGAAGCCAAAAGACAGGTCAAGCAGAAAATTTTGGATGAATACTAATGCTGCTAATTCCTATACCTCAAGCAAGTGTTACATTGATATTTCATTAAGAATATTTTTTGGAGACTGTTAACGTTACATATGCATATAATATATTAATAGAAGGCACCTAGAATATGATTTTCATTTTTTGTTAGTGAGTAATAGGAAAGATTCTCATTGTATTAAACATTCAATAGCAAATTCATTACTTTGATGCTTGACACCTCTGTAAATATTGTTTGATTTTGTAATATATTTTTTAGTGCTTTCAAGTTTTGTAAATAGAATTATGTTGCTTTATTAAAAAAAAATATATATGAATTATTTAAGAATTAATATTACCAAAACACAGGTCGTTTGGATTTTATTGAATGAATTAACATTTATATCAAGGAACTGTATCAAGAGTTTGATAATAAGAGGAATGTTGAATTGCAGGGGAGCCAAAATCCATCTGTTGCAAGCAGTATTAGAGTTGAGAGAGGATGTTTGCTAGCCCAAGTCTAAATGACTGAGTAAAGCTGGTCAGTATCTGTGTGCAATAAGCAAAAGCAAAGCATTCTCCCTGCATGCAAAGAATACAATTAAATTGACTCCATCTGAAATGCACTATTCCTCTTACTTTCAAACTCTGGATCCATTGGACCTGATCCAGACCTAAGTGCCTTTTTAGTACGATCTCATAGAAACATAGAAAGTGACGGCAGATAAGAGCCACATTGGCCATCTAGTCTGCCCATTTGTTTATTCAAAACTATACTGACCCTAGACCCTATTTACCCTCAATTTGGTTTACAATTTAGGATACCCTTATATTTATCCCAAGCATGTTTAAATTGTTCTACTGTATTGGCCTCAACCACCTCAGATGGGAGAATATTCCACTTATCTATCACCCTTTCAGTGAAGTCATTTTTCCACACATTTCCTCTGAATCTACCGCCCTCCAGTTTATATCCATGCCCTCGTGTTCTATTACACCTTTTCTTTTGAAAAATGGTACATAACCAAGATTGGCCACACGTTTTGCATCTTAACGTTCCATCTATCATGTTGTGTCGGCGGCGGTGGTAGAAACAAGATGATGCGAGGTCAGACAATGTGTTAGTGATGACATGAAATATGCTCTTCAGTATCAACAAACCTGATTTACAGTGATCATGTATTTCATGGCCTAGAGGAGAACACAGGTAAATAGGCAAGTAATTGCCACCACAATATCCAAGGAGGAGGCTGTTGAATTGAAATTATGTTATGCTCGTTTTATTCTGGTATTCACTAGATTTGGAAGTCAGATCCTGATTTGCAAAATGACTCATCAGCAGTGAAGAAAGGACGTGATGTTCTCTTCAACCCTGCATGCCCCACTGTTTCTGACTCTTCCAACCTTCTCCCTTTTACTGTATTTCAAAAGAAACCAAATAAAAGGATTACGTTGGTTTGAAAACCATCTTATAATAAGCTGGAAACCTAGAAAAGAAAGTTATACGTAGCATTTTCCTATTTAAATAATATACTCTCCGCCAGTGGAGTCTAATGATGAGCGGTGGTGGGTAGACTGAAATGGGATGCCGTTACCTCTGTGATCATGCATGTTGCCACAGAAGACGCTGTCAAAAGTAAAGGCAGTCTAAAGCTAATTTTCTTCTATCTCTATTTCGAAAAGGCAGCCATTTTATAATTATTTTTTTTGGAATGGGTAAGAATGCCGATCAGGTGGGGGCCAAAAAGCAGGGAAATAAATGACTGCAATATACAATATTGAACAGTAAATCAACAAATCACAATTCAGGTGCCTTCAGCACAACACCCCTTAACTAGGTGCTATGCGACACCGACCACAAAGACGCGCCTCAACCTCAGGCCATACATAATCAGCTGCCAAGTACATTAGCCAATTGTGTGACTCCAACTCTCCACCACCTGTGCTAAATTTCCCACAATAATCAAACCTGCTTTCCGCCATCCTTTACACTCACAAGCAAGAGACAACAAATCATGCACTCTTCCTCTGCCTTCAGCACAACACCTCGACTAGGTGCTATGCGAGACCACCCAGTGGGAAGGACCTCAACCTCAGGCCATATATAATCAACTGCTGAGTACATTAGCCAATTGCTTAACCTCGGCTCACCACCACCAAGTTTACCACAATAATCAAGCTTGCTTTCTGCAATGTATGCAAGTTCAGAAGGGAACCGAAGCTAATCACCACAGGGAAGGGAGGGTGGGTAAATTCAATAAGAAAGAGGGTTCTTTAGACAACCCAGCAGAAGCTCCTCCCAGCTCTTGCTGAACAGCCAATCCAACAGAATGAGTTGAGTCATGTGACCAGAGACATCCACACACAGGAAGTTTAACATTTCTCAGGTTAAATTTTTAACCCTCCATTCCCCTCCCTTTGAGAGTCTAGTCCATTCAATGAGAGTTTAGGAAATAACAATGTCTGCCATTTTGGGAGCTGTACTTATAATTGTGACAGTATAGCCCATTCAGAATGAGTTAGGACACATAACGTCAGCCATTTTGTGAGCTGTACTTTTGAGAGTGTAGTCCATTCAGAATGAGTTAGGACACATAACATCAGCCATTTTGTGAGCTGTACTTGTGAGAGTGTAGTCCATTCGTAAGAGTTAGAACACATAACGTCAGCCATTTTGTGAGCTGTTTAGGAAATAACAATGTCTGCCATTTTGGGAGCTGTACTTATAATTGTGACAGTGTAGTCCATTCATAAGAGTTAGAACACATAACGTCAGCCATTTTGGGAGCTGCATCAATATTTATGGGAATGCTGCATCTTTCCTTGATATTGCTTGCTGAATACATTTTTTTTCAAGTGTCAATTATTCTAAAAACTCTTAAAGTGCTACTTCTGAATATAGCCTGCTCTGTCTCATTGTCACATGCCATAAAAACCTAGAGGTATCTATTAACTTCCTGCAATACAATCAACAATATGCAATTAGCAATAAACTTGTTAAATGGGCCCTTTAATGTAAACTATTCCTCGGAGAGTCTTGATGAAATTGATGCCACCTGCATTTTTTCTGTGCTATTCAGCCAGGAAATATGTCTGAAAAAATCCATCAAGCATGCACTTTTTTTTTTTAGCTGTTAACGGAACAATGTCACTTTCAGAGGGGCCCGCAGGAATAGAAAAAGGCTTTTTATTTCTTTGTTTAATTACCAACATAATCTGTAGATAATCTCTTTCCAACCTCTGCAAAGTATTGGAGATGACCGGTCTAATTGGATCTACACAGTATATCGTATTACAGGGTGGAACTGATAAAACTCTTCATTCATTACTGTTAAAGGTTGTTGTTGTCCTTCTTTTAGCCCCTGACCTTTCTGTCGCTGACAAAAATCGTCCTTCAACTAAAGCATCTGTGTTAGGAGCGTAAAGATCATTTATATTCTGTAGCATAAAACAATAGGTTTTAGCTGGAGGAGCCTTTGTACTTTGATGTTCTAAATACCTGCCAGAGGTATTTGGGTCAGTAGTATATTACTGAAAATGTTTCTTTTGATTATATTTTGTTATGTTTCTTCCGGGAGACCCCCAGCCAAGGCATGAAATTTAACCGAGTCTAGGGGCAAGATTTACTAAGCTGCGGGTTTGGAAAATTGGAGATGTTGCCCATAGCAACCAATCAGATTTTAGCTGATATTCTCTAGGATGTTATAGCAAAGTAAGAGCTAGAATCTGATTGGTTGCAATGGGCAACATCTCCAGTTTTCCAAATCTGCAGCTTAGTAAATCTGGCCCCAAGTGTTCTCTAGAGCTCCTGATGGTGAGGACGTACTTGGCTGCAGGCACCCAGCAGGTTACGGCCCTTGAAAGCGGTTCTTGGAGTAACTGAGTAGTGTGGAAGCATGGCGCAACAGTCGGCCAAACAGGATGCGGACAGAAGGAGACCCAAACAAGGAGATTATCCAAAACAGGGTGGCGAAATCAGGCAATGATAGAGAGTTCAAGAACTGGAAAGAGTACAGAAGGCTGTCAGGCAGGTACAAGAAGCTGCAGGAGTCAGTAGAGACAGGAACAGTAATCGGAGCTGGCAAACATAGGGTAGACACGCTACAACCAGCATGCCCTGGCAGGCTATTTAAGCAGTCAATCCATCAATAGCAGAGGCTTCGTACATGAGCGCTTGTTTGCTGATTAACAGGAGTCAGTAAGCACAGAGCCAAGTATGAGCCATAGAAAAGCATTGCTGCATCCTGGTTGCCCAGTAGGAGAGCTGAATCAGCAGCATGTGTCTCGGCGGGATGTAACAGCCAAAATGGACGCTGTGAACCGCCGTGGTTACTGTGATGGCACCTAACATATAATCTCTCTACTCTATAGATTTCTTGTTCATGTGGAACACGTTTATTTATTGTTTGAATCATTCAGTAACACATGGCCCCAACATTGGGAATAAGAGTCACAAAGGCAGAAAAGGAGCGTACACTTGTAAGTAAGGGGGAAATGCACTTCTCTGCCTGTGGAATCTCCCAACTTTAGTGACTCCATACAGATCAGTGGCGAAAGCGAGGTTTGGAAAGTTTACATATTTTTGTGCTCTCTCTCTCTTACTCACTCACTCGCTCTCTCTTTCTTACTGTCTCTCATTCTCTCTCTCTCTCTTACTCACTCACTCTCTCGCTCTCTCTTTCTTACTGTCTCTCTCATTCTCTCTCTCTCTCTTACTCACTCTTTCGCTCTCTCTTTCTTACTGTCTCTCTCATTCTCTCTCTCTCTTCTACTCACTCTCTCTCTCTCTCCTTCTCCTTCTTTTCATTACTCTCCCCACTTCATGCCACTTTCTGTCTCTTTTCCCTCTCCCTAATTTTTCTCCTCCCTGCCTTTCTTTCTCAGTTCACCTCTCTTTTTTGCCTCTTGTTCTTGCCTTTCTCTTTGCTTCTTTGCTTATATCTTCCAATATTTCTCTATTTCTCTCTCCCCTCCCTCAATTCTCTCTTCTCTATCTCCCCTCTATCCACTGCCCCCTCTCTCTCTCTCTCTCTGTCTCTCTCTGTCTCTCTCTTTCTCCTCTCTCCCTCCCTTCCTCTCTCTACTCCAGCAATATACTTTGATGCTGTCCCCTCTTTTAATCTTTCTTTCTTTCTCTCTCCCTCCTTATCTTGCTCTCTATTCCCTCTATTTTTCCCTCTTCTCTCTCCACCCTTCTTTTCTCTCTCCTCCACTGTTCCCTCCTCTCTTTGGGCTCTATTCACTAAGAATGCCTGAACGTAGCTCAGGCAAGTTCGAATTCGCTCTCTGAGAACTTCTGGGCTACGTTCAGGCTATTTACTAATACTCACCCTCCCCTGGCTGTCCTTCTCTTTCGCTTTCACTTTCTCTCTCTCTCTCTCTCTCTCTTAAACTTTTTATATAAACTTGGTAAAATTATTACTGATTCAGTTTTCTAAGTAAACTTATATATTAACTTTACATTAACAGTATGTAGTTTTAATAATTGCTGGCTGTGAGGAACTAATCTATCTGTCACGGGATAATGCTCATTCTATATTACTGCTTATCGTAGAGCAGAAAAAAAAATCCTTTATCATTACAATTCATAAAAAAAATCACCGGGTAGCCAAGCATTATCCCCATCATAATGGCCTGGAGCCGTCAGGGATATTAAAACATTCATTAGCCTAATATTTGCAAATAAGGTTATATGTGAGCAAAGCTTAAAAAAAAAACAGATTTATTTAAAAAATAAATAAAAAGGTAAAAATCTTAGGGGCACGTGTTAAGCGTCTCGTACATCTGAGTGCAAAAAATTAGGTTGGGCTGTGTGTGAACTAAAGGAGCACCTATTGGGACCTCTGGATGGCTATGCAAATACGTCACGTAGAGTAGTGTCACCACTACGCAAGTACTGGCTGGTGCACTGATCGATTGCTATGCCTCATCAAGGCATAAGCAATCGATATCCAAGCCAATTCGAAACTGGATGGCAGTGAACGGCCCTTTCGAAAGAAAGAAAAAATGTAGAAAAAATGATTAACAGATGAATGTTTATTAATGTATTTTTTTTTAAACACAAAGCTCCACCAGCGATAGCATGATTTTTTTTTTACAGCGTTTAAAGTATGAAGTTCTAATGCTGTGTTCGAGCTAGGTTGTGAAGTGTCAGCCTCCTGGACTTAGACCTGACCTGCGGCTGGTGCAAATGTTTTGACGTAAATTGTGCTAATTTTCACCTGTGTTCGGCTCTGGATTGGATGCACGCCCTTACTGTACACTGACAAGGTGCCTCCACCCAGCCCCTCCCACCCATGATACGTCTTTCAGTACCCAAGCGGCTGTGTAAGCATCGTTTCAAATCAAGCCAAGATAACAACACAAGCTGGCATATTATATAATATATATTTATTTAAAGATTTAAAGATGTGTTATCGCAATCCTGAGGCTAGGGGTGGATTTACTAAAACTTCAAGGGTTAGATTTACTAAACTGTGGAAAAGGAAATAAAATGAAGATGTTGCCCATAGCACCCTATCAGATTCCAGCTCTCACTTTCCTATTACATAACAGAGAATGCCAACCAGAATCTGATTGGTTGCTAAAGGCAACCTCTCCTTTTTTTCCCCTTTTCTGCAGATTAGTAAATCTAGCCCCAAAAGTGGATGAGTAGCTGTAAGAAACCATTCAGATTCTAGATATCATTTATCTAGTTCATTTATTCTAAAAAAAAATGGTAGCCGGAAACTGGTTGGCTGTTATGGGCATCATCTACAACAGGGTTGCCGACTCTCCCGGAATATCTGGGAGACTCCCGAAATTCGGGCAGTTCTCCTGGTATCCCGGGAGAGACAGCAAGTCTCCTGCAGAGGGCTTGAGGCCCGTGGTTTAATGCAAACCACGGAGAGGCAGAACTAGCGAGTTGTGGGCCCTGGTGCAAAAAATATGCTTTGGCCCTGGTGATATCCAGTGATATCTTCTGTGAGCTTCTGTGGTGCTTCTGTGATGAGCTTCTGTGGTGCAGTGATGACGGCTGTGGGCCCTTGTATCAGTATTGGCCCTGGTGCCGTTGCACCTGCTGCACCAATGGTAGTTCCACCCCTGAAACCACGGCCTCAAGCCCTGCCCCCCTGCCTGGCAACACTAGTATCCTACTGTTACTAGGAGCAGGAGGGACTTGATGACGCAATTTGCATCATCAAGCCCCACCCCCATCCCTAGTAAACCTAAAATGGGGGTAATTGGTAGTCAGAGGGTGGGGCTTAATAATGTGATTTGCATAAACCACATCAGTAAGCCCCACTTCTGCAGGCAAGCTTTTAAAAGTCAGCAACCCTGATCTACAACTATACCATAGCTAGCATTATGTTGGTAAAAGTACTATATTGACACCTAGCCATAGGAAAACCCATCAATGTTGAAAGCTAGTAAATCACAAGGGTGCTGCTGCTGACAGTGTTTATATAGAGAGGACAGAACAGCAGACACGTCCATTGTAGTTCAAAAAGACAAAAAGGGCAGAAGTAAAGAACCTTCTATTCTCACATGGAAAAAACACTGTCTATCTACATTTGCTAATACCAACTATTGATTGACAATTCAATTTATTTTTCAGTAAAAAAGAACTTTGTGCTAGAATATTGAATGGTTCCATTTGTGGATTTCAAGGTTAATCTCTGCGGTCAAAGCTTCTTAAGACTTTCTATAATGTTCTGACACCTTACAATCGAGTAAGTTACACTAGAGTTTATTACTGTAAAGATGTTCAGGCTCTGGAATATTATTTTATATTCAGACCTTCAAAGATTTCCCAGCCAGAAAAAGGTGTCATAAATAATATTTTACTACTGTTGGTGTATCTTGTACTAACTAGAGGGTCTTGTGGTCTCCCAGAAAGGGGAGTGTCTTGTGCTCAGCCAGAGGAGGTGTGTCTTTTACTCAGTCTTAGGACCCGTGTCTTGTATTAAGTAAAGTAGGCATGTCTTGTGCTCAGCTAAACGAGGTGTGTCTTGTGCTCAGCCAGAGGAGGTGTGTCTTGTGCTTAGCCAGAGGAGGCGTGTCTTGTGCTCAGGCAGAGGAGGTGTGTCTTGTGCTCAGCCAGAGGAGGCGTGTCTTGTGCTCAGCCAGAGATGTGTCTTGTTCTAAGCCAGAGGAGGTGTGGCTTGTGCTCAGCCAGAGGAGGTGTGTCTTATGCTCAGCCACATGAGGTGTGTCTTGCGCTCAGCCAGAGGAGGCGTGTTTTGTTCTCAGCCAGAGGAGGTGTGTCTTGTTCTCAGCTAGATGAGGTGTGTCTTCTGCTCAGCCAGAGGAGGTGTGTCCTGTTCTCTGCCAGAGGAGGTGTGTTTTGTTCTCAGCCAGAGGAGGCGTGTCTTGTTCTCAACCAGAGGAGGTGTGTCTTGTACTCAGCCAGAGTAGGTGTTTCTTGTGCTCAGCCAGAGGAGGTGTGTCTTGTGCTCAGCCAGAGGAGGTGTGTCTTGTGCTCAGCCAGAGGAGGTGTGGCTTGTGTTTAGCTGGACAATACATGACTTGTGCTTAGTTAAAGAGGTATGTCTTGTGCTCAACCAGAGGAGGTATGTATTGCGTTCAGCCTGAGGAGGCGTGTCTTGTACTCAGCGAGAGGGAGGTGTGTCTTGTGCTCAGCCTGAGGAGGTGTGTCTTGTGCTCAGCCAGAGGAGGTGTGTCTTGTTCTCAGAAAGAGGAGGTGTGTCTTGTGTTTAGCCACAGGAGATTTGTTTTATGCTAAGCCTGAGGAGGCGTGTCTGGTGCTCAGCCAGAGGAGGTGTGTCTTGTGCTCAGCCTGAGGAGGCATGTCTTGTGCTCAGCCAGAGGAGGTGTGTCTTGTGCTCAGCCTGAGGAGGCGTGTCTTGTGCTCAACCAAAGGAGGCATGATTTGTGCCAATGAATGTGTGAAGACTCTACTCCAGGGTTGCCGACTCTCCCGGAATGTCTGGGAGACTCCCGAAATTCGGGCAGTACTCCCGGTATCCCGGGAGAGTTAGCAAATCTCCCGCAAGTGACTTGAGGCCCGTGGTTTTACTGAAACCACGGCCTCAAGCCCTGCCCCGCTGCCTAACAACACTAGTATACTAGTGTTGCTAGGCACAGGAAGGGACTTGATGACGCAATTTGCGGCATCAAGCCCCGTCCCGACCCCTATTTCAATAAAAAACGGGTCAGCATGTGCACGGGGGCGGAGCCTAATGACGTGATTTGCATAACAGCGTCATTAAGCCCCGCCCCTCCATGCGTCGTTTAGCTTCTCTCCGGGATCTCCCGGAGAGAAGCTGCCAAAAGTCGGCAACCATGCTCTACTCATATATCCCACATGCTATAGTTGTCAAGGGGTCATCAATTTTACATAACAAGAAATTTGAACAATGTAATGATTACTAACTGTTAGAATTGAGTGTAAAATGTAAACATAGGATACTCTGCAGGGTTAAGTGCTGGGGATTGCATATTCTCTCCCATTCATACTATATATGTTATAGCCATGTGATGAAATCTTGCCACTATGTGTGACCAGCTACTCCCCGAATAACCATTACCACCTGGTCCCCACTCCTACCTCCCAGAGGTGTAAGCCCTACCATGGAGTTTAACTCCTTTTGTATTGCGTTAACCCTCAGTAAACCCTCAGTAAACCAGTAAAACATTTAACTGTATTTACATTTTTGTTTAATAAAGGTATTCTTTTCTGAAAACTTGCTTCAATTTTGGCTATACTAATTAATTCAGCTATGCTAAGGTGTGCAATAAAAAAACAGCAAACAAGCATTTGTAATTAGACCAGTGAACACATATTTTATGCAAGTAGGGCATGCAGTGAGTCTGAGTTGCCTATATATTTTAGCCAATTAGTCAACAATACAACCTCACATGAACTATTACACTCTGTAACTGGTGCATCAGCATTAATTCAGCAAACTTTACAGTGCAAAGAACAGAATTATTACAGGGGCCACAGTAAGGGGCTGTTAGTAGAAAGGTCTTAGTCGTCTGTATATGGTCTGTGGAACAAGTGTGCATTATACAGTAAATAATAATAGAGTTATCTCTGTGATCACATTATTCTAGTAGATGCTGGTATGAAGGCAAGACATGATGACACAATTTATACAAATCGCGTCCCAAAGCCCTGCCTACCAATCAATAAATCAATGCCACTTTTCATTGTTTTACTAGTGCTAAGGGCAGAGCTTACTGATGCAAATTACATCTTCAAGTCACATCTAAACCCCTTAGTAACACTAGGGTCTATGGTATAGATATTCAAGAGGAGGGGCTTGAGGCCATGATTCAAATAATCAGGGGCGGAACTACCATTGGTGCAACAGGTCTAACGTCACCGGGGCACATGTAGCCGATACAAGGGCCCACAGCCACCATCGCTGCACTGCTGAAGTTCCCCACTGGGTTACCTGGGATATCATCAGGACCAAAGCATAATTTTGGTACCTGGGCCCACAACTTGCTAGTTCTGTCTCTGCACATAATTACACGGCCTCAAGCCTGAGAATTGCTGGCTTTCCCGTGACAGCAGCAGGATTGCCTGAATTTCAGAGTCTCCCAGATAATCCTGGAGAGTTGACACTCCTGATTTTATTTAAAGGGGCTGCAGGTAAAGTAGAGGTGTTGTCCATAGCAGCCAGTGACGTTCTAGCTCTCATTTACCTAGCACTTTCTAGCAAGGTAGCCTCCACTACATACATCCTAGAAAATGACATCTCCATCCTGATTGGTTGCCATGGGCATCATTTTAACAGAGAGCTACAGTATTAATTATATCCATTGAACCGTGGACCAAGAGGAAGGCAAAGTATGAAACAAAAATATGGTTTTGTCATGCTTGGTGGGGAGTTATGTTTTTTTTTGGGATGTATGTATTGGAGACTATCTTCTTAAGAGAGATATCTATCATCTCAGTAATTATATTGGAATAGAACATAGATGCCAACTCTCACGGAATGTCTGGGAAAATCCGGAATCCCAGGAGAGCCGGTAAATCTCCCAGATCTGTGATTGAGGCAGCTATTTAATCCATTACTAAGCATGGGCGGAGCTTGACAGTATCAAGTATCACCCCATCCTTAGTAGCCCTATGAATGACAGCTTTGATTAGGTAGGGGTTGGGGATTCAGGCAGTGATATTTTTTATAAATCCTGCCCCCAAGCTCCGCCTCCAACTTGGCCAATGATGTATCTGGTGGCTATAACTAGTACCTTGCCAGTTGTTATATCGACAGTCAAAATGTCGAAAGTTGAGTGTTATGTTAGTTTGTTGAGTATTATGTTGGATAATAAGTGTCACGCCAATTCATTGTAACTAACAGTGTGGTTTGTTGACATGTTTTAATTTAAGGCATTATGGCTCCTGTGTTTCCCACTTTGCGCATTGGGTGAGGCTTGATATATAATTTTATATCATCCCCTTAAAGAATGACACTGAATTATACAGAAATATGTTTCTTTTCTTTTTTTTTTAATCCACAAATCACATTTGTATTGAACACAGTACATATTGTATTAGTATTGACTTTTTTTTTTATGGCAAACTTGCCGTTATTATTGTGACTACTGTCATGCATTTACAAAACAGAATAAGATCAGGAAAGGCCGTTATTGGCCATTAATATTTATCAGCAGCTGTGTGTTATTGGATGAATTGCTGTATATGCATGAAATGTGTTATAGTAAATATGTTTCCTTTGCTCTATTTCCCTGCATTGCAGCAGAATCTGGGGTATGTAGAATGCAGTTACTAAAGAGCAAAAACAGAGAGGTGGCTCATAGCTATCATTTTCTAAAATGTGTTTGGTATATAATAGCCATAATCTTATTGGTTGCTATAGGCAACATCTACACATTTCCCAATTCCACCACAACAGTCCCAATTTTGAGTGACTGTCCCACCTGCCTACCAGTTTATCCCAATAATTGGACTACACTGGAGCCAGTAATACAGTTTAAATACACAAGTATCAATCACAGATAAATACAGGCATAAATATAGTCCCGGGGCGCTTCCCTAAAAGAAAAACAATCCAAAGTCTGTGTGTTTGAGGGCTGCCTGAAACAGAAGAAGGTATTCACGTTTTTCGGGGTACAGTGGTAAGTAGGAAAAATTCTCAGGTGAGTTTTTAGTTTCTGGCGCTCACTCAATATTGGTAAGTCTAATCGTGATGGTTCCAATTCAATGATCTGGGTATAAGGTAATGCAGATGTATAAACAATTAATAGTGATGGTTCTGGAGAATCTCCAGCTTACTGTTCGTGGTGGTAGTCTGCCGTTGGTAGGTTGTTTCCTTGTGGTTTGTGCTTTACTTTAGATCCTTGTTCCCGTTTGCAGTGGGTCTTTTCCCTCTGTGTTGTTTCCGTCTCTGTGCTTTTGCTTTTTGTCTCCTTTCTCGCCGGCTAGCCGTCCTCTGAGCCTCGGTTCCGGGGGTTGCTTGCGGTGGAGGAAATAAATGCAGGAGTAGAGAGGGGATATAGTGTAATACAGCTTTTATTTATATTACAGGTTAAAAAAGTGGTAGAACCTACTCACATGTTCAGCGGACATGAGATGTCCATACAGAGTTTTTTCACAACTATAGTGGTGTGAATCACATAAAGGCAGTCTCTGGTCATCAAGTGTAATTTTCAGGGTGTAACCAATACATTTTGTCGGGCTATCTGACTTCCTCAGGGTTTCTCTAGACTGGAGCCAGGTCTTTTTTGTATTTTATTACTATTTTACTTATGTCTTGCGTGGATGTGACAAAAGGAGTGGAGTTTGGGTGGGACCAGGACTGCATATGAGCAGGGCTTAGTTGTCTCGTTTTTGACCTTGCAAATGTTGGGTGGTATGGGCACGCACATTTTTAACAGTTCCATGGACTGAACAACTACACACCTCCCAACTGCCCCTAGGTCATCGGGTCTTTCCTGAATCCTGGCCCACAAAAGGGGAGGTGTTTTATGCAAAATAGATGTCATATTGTCCAGATATGGTCATTGGTGGGCGGTGTTTGGGTGAAACCAGGGAGGGGCTTTGGGAATTGTAAATGTTGGGAGCTATGCAACTAAATTGCTCAAGTTCAGGTTGACGGGTGCTCTACACATGCTCAGAGCTGTACAGAATAGAGGGGAATTGGTGCCTCCAAGCTACTGCTGCCATTGAATACCCCCCCCCCATCACATTTTAAATATGTTGTTCTGTTGCTACCATTTGACAGATTTCAGACAAACCCGGCTACTTCTGTTTCAGATCACGCCTCAGCAGCGGTGGTCTTCAATAATAAATATTTTGCTGAATGTATAATTTATAGGAGAATGACAGTCCTGGAATTGATATATTTTCTTTGCTGTTGCATAAAAATGCCCGTAAATAAATCCTGTCAGAGCCCTAAGTAGGCGCCGGCCCTTCAGCTTGAAATGACACCTGCTACATTGTTTCAGCTTTTTCAATCAATATGTCAACAATGTGCTTCATCATATTTAAAAGCGTCGTCTAAATGCCTTTCACTTTTTTTAAAATGTCATCTGTTCACGAAGACGGCCCAAGATCACCTTCTTATTTGTTCCCCAAGCGCACCGCGTTCTGTTTTGTCCATCAAGTAGAGCAAAGGTTAATGACTCATAATTTGACTTCATTAAATAATGATATGACAACAAGAGTAATTATGCTCATGTATTGTAGAGGAAAGTCATAATATTGGGAGGAAAGAGGCAGAAATGAATGCTCTTATCGGCTAATTGCAGCTCCTTATCTTTATTCGGCATTGTGTAAATATTCATTTTATTATTATAAGTAGGATTGTGGTGGTGAATTATAATTCGGATCGTTGGCATTTCTCAGTTAGGGTTCCAGGGAACCTTTGGTAGAAGAGATCCCGGGGAATTCACAGTCACATTCAAACCGTTAGCTCTGAGTAGCCAGTGGAAATTTATTGGGGTGCAGGTTGCCGCTCTAATGATCTGTCTTTCAACCGATCACTTTGTGGCAATGAAGCGATTAATGCCTTCAGCTTTTAGAAGTTTGCAGCGAGAAGTCATTGTTCCGACGATTTCTGTGTCTCTGAAGCGTCCAGCGGTGACTGGTAAGGTTTCTTTCATCCTAACCCTACCCTGCCCTTCCCTGCAAACTAATCTTAACCCTCCCCTAACCACCTTTACACTGCAGCCTAACCTTAACCCTCTCCTATTTCTAAAGATTCTCATCCCACAGCATAACCGTACGGAATAAGGGTAAGTAGGGACACGGTCCAAAGTTGCCACCCATCCACTTACTTCTCTGAGATCTGCCTGCAGCCAAAGCCCCAAATTACAGTATGTAATTGACTCTACTATATTCTGAATCATCTGAAAACGCTGTGTTCCATTCTGTTCGACATTTGAATTAAAAAAAAGTCTTATGGAGCAAACAAGAATAAAACATCTTCCTCCGCAATATGCAACAATATCATTTTGAAAATTAAAACTGAACAAAAAAAAAAAAAAATCCAATTAAACACCCGAACGCTGTTACTTTGAAATGTGATCTGAATAAGCAGCCGTAACCAGGAATATATGCCCGAGACGTTAAATCTAGATTCGTTTCATGGAGTAGTGTCTTGGCTGACAGATTAATGACGATTGGAGGCGTATTATGTGCCTCTCTGGTCTGCTATCTGCACCCAGAGGGACAATACACATTACAGGAAATGCAGTTCATTTTCCCGGCAACAATGACTATTGGGGGCACGACGATTTCAGTTGTGCTGTGTAATTAAAATAGGGTATGATCAGCGCCTGGCTCAAAATACAATGGCAGCCGTTATAATATAAAAAAAAAAAAAAAGACTTTAATGGGCACCAATCTTTTTAAAAATGCCATCTCAGTGCAAAGATAGAGATGTAGCAAGAAGCGCATTGAACCAGATCCAGAATTCGGCCCGTATTCAGACCTCCATCTTCTGTGCCCGTCCGTCCGTAACTTACTCTATTTACGTAGAGTAACGCTACGTAAATAGCGTACAATAATTACTACGCATGCCCAGTAACTTCAATCGGTTTGTTACGGACGAACAGGCACAGAAGACGGAGGTCTGAATACGGGCCTTTATTTGGAATTATGAGGAAGGACACATCCTGCATTGAGTTCCCTCTAAACCTGGCCATACACTGAATCGATTATTCGTCACAGCAGGAGGTGGACCAATAAACAGGATGATTTTCCACTAGGAACGGTCCATATATCAGTGCCATTCACCCAGGGTCGTCATCAGGG
>WWET01001370.1:196658-210112 GCA_011038615.1 Limnodynastes dumerilii | reverse complement strand
TATCCATGTATCTATACAATATCCATGTATCACACCGCTATCTACACCCCTCGCATGAACAGACACAGAAAGAGGGCACTCCTATAAGAATGGATGAATTGCATTGTGTCCTCTAGAAAAATATCCGCAATCCAATCCGAACACATACTTACAGACCGCATATACGCAATCTACGTAACAAAGCGATACGTAGATTACTTAGAATAGTTACTACGCATGCGTAGTAGCTATTATCGGTAAATTAGGGACGTATGTGCAATACGTACGCTGGTATGAATCCGGGCTTAAAATCCCAGGCTCCTGTCCGTTTTAGTCAGTCAATAGATCCCTTACAGAAAATGAAAAATCCTGTATTTTTATACCTTTCAGTGTTTGTATCCTATTTTTGCCATATTGATGAATTCTCTGGAATCAATGTGACAGTTATTTTGGTCAAATGTGAGGCATATGTCGGCTTTGTATTTTATTCTATAAATAAGAAAACCCTTTTTGTGTTCTGCACAACTGATTTTCCTAAACCAGGGTATGCGACATAGAAATATGTAACCCCCTTGGAGAAATCCCTTTGTGCGTCATCCAAAGCCACTGTTGAGGGGGTATTCCAGAAACAAGAGACCTCTGTTAGGTTTAACCTTATTGTGGATTGTGTGAAAATGATGTATTGACCATCAGGAATCACATGATAGATTGCTCGGGGTACAGGGGAGAGTCATTTCCTAGTGTTAGGTGAGGCGGGGTGAGGTAGTGTTTACTCAGATTAAATAAATGCACACGACAGCTAATCCCCAAAGCTATTACCAACAGAGAAAGTTCCACAGTAACTGAAGAAGGTAAATAAATGTACTAAACATGGAAGAAAAAAATGAAACGCCACAAAACGAATGAATCATTTCATTGATAACACTGGGCCTGATTCAGAATTAAGAAGGTGCTTAAAATAAGAGAGGAAAGTCACTCCTGGGCTAAACCATGTTGATTGCAGGGGAGTCATATTTCATCTGTTGCAAACAGTATTAGAGATGAGAGGTGATGTTTCCTATCCCAAGTCTAAATAACAGTGTGATAGTAAAGCTGGTCAGTATCTGTGTGCAGTAAGCAATTCAAAGATATATCCCTGCATGCAAAGAATACAATTAACTTGACTTCCCCTGCAATCAACATGGTTTAGCCCAGGAGTAACTTTCCTCTCTTATTTTAAGCACCTTCTTAATTCTGAATCAGGCCCACTATTACTAGTTATGTCTTAATGAATGCACCGAGACTTTTATTAAAAATCTCGGCCCGTATTCAGACCTCCATCTTCTGTGGCCGTCCGTCCGTAACTAACCAATTGAAGTTACTGGGCATGCGTAGTAATTATTGTACGCTATTTACGTAGCGTTTTGCTAATTCAGATTCAATTACAGTATATGAAATAGGTTAATAAATAAAATTATATATATATATATATTAGAATTATCAGCTCTTCCAGTGTTAGTGACTGTGGCAATTGCCCCCTTCTACATTCAGTGGATCAGACCGCAGGTATCTGGCAGAGATCGTTAAATGCTGGATGCTGGGTTTAACACAGGACAGTTAAAAAACAGATTAGAGAGTTAGCTCTCTAGCAGGTAGAATTTTAATGCAGAAAAGACAGGTATTTGGTTTTTTTTTTGCTCATTCTGGCTACTGAAGACCCTCCAACATGACCCATTCCATTAGGTACAATTCAATCCACTCCTTAGCTTCCAACTGTCACTCACCTGGTTTAAATGAATTAACTGATATTTAAAAAAAACAAAAAAAAAACATTTGCCTTTTTCAACAAAGGTGGTTACCACAGGGTTGCCGACTCTCCCGGAATGTCCGGGAGACTCCCGAAATTCGGGCAGCACTCCCGGTATCCCGGGAGAGCCAGCAAATCTCCCGCAAGTGACTTGAGGCCCGTGGTTTCACTGAAACCACGGCCTCAAGTCCTGCCCCCCTGCCTAGCAACACTAGTATACTAGTGTTGCTAGGCACAGGAAGGGACTTGATGACGCAATTTGCGGCATCAAGCCCCGTCCCGACCCCTAATTTAAGTAAAAACGGGGCCGTATGAGCCAGGGGGCGGAGCCTAATGACGCGATTTGCATAAATCGCGCCATTAAGCCCCGCCCCCCGCAAGCTTCTCTCTGGGATCTCCCGGAGAGAAGCTGCCAAAAGTCGGCAACTATGGGTTACCATAGTAACTGACAGTTGGAAAATAAGGAGTAGAGTATTTTGTACCTAATGGAACTGGTCATGGTGGAGGATATTCTACTGTCTCTTCCTGCCAATACCTGTCCTCTTTCCTTCTATTTTGCTACTGAGTGGCATAAAATATTTATCTATATCATGCTAACTCCTGCTTCCTGTCTTACTAGGAACCTTTTCCAACTATTAACATCTGTTGATACCAATATGCAATCTTAAACCAAGCAGGTCAATGGCTCTCAGAGGAGAGCTCACAGCAGGCACTTGACACAAAAAAAACTACTTTGGAGACGTCTTAATAGACACATCTTTACTGCAGCATCACCTCCTAATCACGTCGATGCATTGTGATGCTCCACTGAACAGCGTTTTTTGGGACACAGTTACTGGTTATGAATTCTGAAATGATATTGGTATACAGAGGAATGTATCTTATAAAAGTGTGATTTGTGCAAAGCACTAAGTGGTTGGTTAAGTTTAATCTATCACCTGACACGTTAATGGCTTCTGTACAATACTCACAAATTGCCTCTCCTGTAGGAAAGCTAAAATTGTATTGCTATTTGCATCATCTGTTTTAATTTACTACACGAATAAAGTGCATAATTTTTGGCCCCATTAGTCATCAAATATCTTTTGCCGTAGTGGCCAGTTTAGGGCATAATTAATCCATTAAGGACAGTGACAAATAATATGTAAATAAATTATGAACATCGCTTCTGGGCTTTAGTTTCTTACTGCTTCAATCTCGGTTTGTCCAGGTGATGTATACATCTGAACTACTGCAATTCTGGTCAGGCATGTCCTGTGTCACAGCTTTGTCCCGACTGGAGTAGAAAGTGTGAGTTTTATCCAATCATTGCTGCTCTGCTAAGCATGGGCAGGTTCACAGTAACAGGGAGGAGGGATGTCGGAATGCCAATCAGGCCTCTTAGGGGTTGGCCACACCCCCTATTGTGCTTTGGTCAGAACTGGACTTTTTTTCCCCTGACAGTGCTGACACCATAGTTTACGCAGCACTTTACAGAGAATATTTCACATTCACCTCAGTCCCTGCCCTGTTGGAGCAACATGCTAAGTACCCTAACACAGACACCCACACACAGACTAGGGTTAATTTATTCAACAGACAATTAACCTACCAGCATGTGTTTGGAGTGTGGGAGAAAACCGGAGCACACAGAGGAAACCCACACAGATACGAGGAGAACATACAACCTCCACCCGGATAAGGCCTAGTCTGGGAATTGAACTCATGACCTCAGTGCTGTGAGACACAAGTGCTACTCACTGAGCGACCCTGTTCCTTGAGTGTCTCTTATTCCCATCATATACAAACACACAGCCCCATCCTGTCTCCATCATCGCTCGCATCGCAAGAAATGACAGCACAGAAACTAGAACTTGGTTATTTTTGTATACAGTTTGTTTGAGAATAAGTTCTATTTTGGTAGAAATGGGAATCTATTGATCTTGACTGTGTTCGATGAAGAAGTTTGTGTCACCAGCTTGCAGCCTGGAGGGGATACATGACACCAAGAGAAATCTAATATCCACCTTTTCTGTGTCTAAGAGATACTTTGCAAGTCATTACTCTGTACAGCCGAGTGCACAGTCTCACACTTCTCTTGTCAATGTGTCCACTTAGGGAACTGTGTAATTGCCGTTTTTTACATTACTGCTCTATGGAAACACAGAAAAATAATATTTGACACATATTCCTTTTAGAACGTTAACAAATAAGGCAATGTTTTATGTGTTCATATTACAGTACATATATCACATATCTGTCCCACTATAGACTGGGAGTCGAACCCTGTTTTTCCACCCCAGCAGTGGACATATTTATCAGCTTCCATTGCGTGCATGCGTGTAATGAGGGGAGGGGCTAAGTGTTTAACAACTGTAGGACACACCCCTGTGGGTGGAGCCATGTCACCATCCTATTGAGGTCATGCCCCAGTTGTGATATGGTAACATCCTGTCTCAGTTACTGAACGTGATATACCCCCCCCCCCTTTGAGCACTGGGGCATATCACTACAAGAGGTTGCAATTGTATGAAAACACATGTGTGGCGACTATATAGGGTCTTTATAGCATATATTTAGATAAAAAGCCTGAAACTGTAGGTTTAAGTCTTTTGCTAGTTCATAATAAGTTTTTGTATTAATTAAGTAAAACGTGAAAGCATATAGAGTCCTGGTAATATTTAGCAAATTTCACAGGCCGGGTTTACTAAACTGCTGGAAAGAAAAAGTGGCATTGTTTCCAATAGCAACCATATTGCTATCAGATTGTAGCTGAAATTTTCTAATATGTAATAGGAAAGTGAGAGTAAGGATCTGATTGGTTGCTATAGGCAACATCTCCACTTTTCCTTTCCCACTGCTTAGTAAATCTGGCCCCAAAAGCATATGGCTTTCTGAGTAATGCAGCTCTTGCTAATGATATCTCAGGATGACAGTTACAATACAACTAAATAGCAGCCAAGAGAGCTTGGTGTTTCTATAGGATGCTGCTTGTAATTTGGACAGTGTATGTGTGAGTTGTAAAGCTGCCCTTACACTAGAGCAGGGGATCCTTGGACAACAGTCAGTACTCAGGGCAACTGAATAAGGTTTTAAGGAAGCACGATTGCAAATGGTTGAGGACATATTTAATAAAATATCTAGGGAGTTAAATAGAACCTTAAAATTACTGCAAAAATATATAAACAGAAAAAACCCTGAAAAAATATATATGGTTCATGGGTATGTGTCTACATCATCTGGAAAGTGGTACTTGACATGTTCCATAATGGGTGATTGGTAATTCCCCCAAAAAGGTTGAGAGCCACTACACTAGAGTGATTATTAGTCCGATTATATAATAATCGGGGGGATTGGCAAAAAAATTGATCGAGGGTATGGTCAGGATTTTTTTCCCCTAATGGTATTAAAATGGGCAAAAATCCATTTCGGCAGATAATATGATCTTTAGACCTTCCTAAAATATATGGGACCCAAGCGACCAATCGGTTACACTCTCCAGAACGAAACTCTCCCATTCACTTTTGCAATGCGCAATATCCCTTCGCCGCACCGCGACATCCCTCCGCCGTGGCTATTGGAACAGGTAAGTAAATTATCTCTGCGGGGTTAGGGTTGGGGTTGGGGTTAGGGTCAGGCTGCAGGGGGGAGGGTTAGGGTCAGGCTGCGGGAGAGGGAGGGTTAGGGTCAGGTTGCAGGAGATAAACACACAATCTTTCATCACATTTTAAAGAAAAGCACCATTGTTCTGTTGCCTCTATATCTAAGGCTATAGGTATAGAGAAGGTTACTTCAAATTGGAGATTTATTTATCACAATGATGCCCTGGAAAAAACAAAGACGAGGTGGATACATAAAATGAACACCTTATCTCCAAATGGGCTCAGTATCGGCTTTGAAATTAAATGGTTCCTTTAATGATTTTTTATTTTATCTTACTGCATAAATATTTATTGCTTTTATGTATGTTTTTATATTTCTTCTTCTCCTATCACAGCCTATGCACCATTGTTCTTAATGATTTGGAAGAGAAGGGGTTAAAAATTTCCTCCTCCGGTTCCTATATATATCTCCTAGCACCTCAATCACACTATAAACCTTGAGAAAGATCGTATAACGATTGAAACGCGTTGGTGGTGTCTTTGGAGAAGCACTTTTTTATCATTCTAACCCGGTTTCCAAATGGAGTTGTCTGTCATTTAAATGGGACCTTTTGGATACTCGTATTACATGGATTGTTGTATGCACCTTTTGTGAGTATATTTCTTGTACTCCGATATATTTCTGTTTAATAAATTGAATTGCACTATTAGGTGCGTTTTTCTCTTTGCTTCCTTCACATCCCCTCCACTGCCCAAGTGAAACGCACTGTACTGCATTCAGAACGAGGCTTGGTTTGATTAGGAAGCAAGTGGAACTTTTTGGAGAACGCACCACGAGACAGCCGCATAACTGTGTGAGCGTGGTCTGGTAGCGTAACACTCTCCTCTACTTCGGAATCGCTTGGTACTTTTCCTTATAAACGAACATTGGACTCTAACGGGATCATATTTTGAGGACTCTTTAACATCTCAACTGTAAGCCTGAATTGCATTACCACTCTAACGTATATGTTTTCTCTGTTTTGTGTTGCATATTCCACCTATTCCATCAGGCTCTCAAGGTATTAGAGAACCAGCTGGTCTATGCACACTTATAGCGCTATTCCAATCAGTTTTTTCTTGTTTTTGTTTCTACACAGTCAAGTTACTTCTTGGTCAGCACTGTTGGACTGAGTGATAAGCAGCTGTTTTACATACTGTTTGCGCATTTTTAGACTTTTTTCTGTTTTGTGTATTGTCTCCTGGTAGTGCCTCCATGCTCTGGACACTACACTGACAGACACAGCAAACCTTCTTGCCACAGCTCGCATTGATGTGCCATCCTGGATGAGCTGCACTACCTGAGCCACTTGTGTGGGTTGTAGACTCCATCTCATGCTACCACTAGAGTGAAAGCACCGCCAGCATTCAAAAGTGACCAAAACATCAGCCAGAAAGCATAGGAACTGAGAAGTGGTCTGTGCTCACCACCTGCAGAACCACTTTAATTTTGAGGGTGACTCCAAATCCAGACCTCCATGGGTTAATAAATTTGATTTCCATTGATAATTTTTGTGTGATTTTGTTGTCAGCACATTCAACTATGTAAAGAACAAAGTATTTAATAAGAATATTTCATTCATTCAGATCTAGGATGTGTTATTATAATATTTAAAGGGTATATTAGGGGTCTTGATATGGCGCACTATGTACTGTATACACTAATAAACTTGTACATATTATATGTACCATTACCAAAGCCATAATCTACCCAGTATATTTTTTATATAGTGCGCCCTCTCTATGGGCCTGATCCAGACCTACGCCGATGCGCTGTGCTTACTAAAGCACAGCGTATCGGCGTTCACTTTGACTGACACTCCCCCTGTGCGGGCATATGGTCCCTTCCTACCTGAAGGCTACCCTAACTTCAGCTGGCGTAAGGAAGGGGCCATACGCTCGCACAGGAGCGTATGGCCGCTTAGCCCACCCTCCCATTCTCATTTAACTAGCTCCCCCCGCCCACCAACACTAACTTGAACGTAGGGACGCTGGGGGACGTCCCCTCCAGCGTCCCTACGGCGCTGCTACGGACGCCCGATCCAAGATCGGGCGTTGCCGTAGCGACGCCGGGCAACATCTGCCCGTCGCATGCGCAGATCGGCTTTTCAGGCGATCTTACGCTTACACCCGCCGTCCTAGCGACACATTTATTACAATAATTTGGAAACCCCCCTTTAAAAATCCTGCGTTTGCCACTGGGTCAGTAAGCAATTCAAAGATATATTCCTGCATGCAAAGAATACAATGAACTTGGCTCCCCCTGCAATCAACATGGTTTAGCCCAGGAGTAACTCATTTCAAGCACTTACTTAAGTCTGGATCCAGCCCAGTGAGTTTAATTTACAGGGCCACCTGTAGAGATGATGAGGGCACGACGAGTAGCGGGCCAATGTACAGGGAAAAAAAATTCCATGCGTTCTGGCCCGCTGTTAAGTAGGTCCACGACGCCCCTGTGTAACATCACCAATGACGTCACATAGGGGGCGGAACCCTGCAGCTGTGACCTGCGCCTGCCATTTTATAACGGCGGCCCTGTTAGCTTATGCCATGGGGTGTATGGGCAAGACCCATGTTTGCTGTGTTAAAAAGTTGTAGTGTTAAAGCAGGAACATATCTGTGTAATTAGCCAGAGGAGGCGTGTCTTGTGCTCAGTCAGAGGAGGTGTGTCTTGTTCTCAGCCAGAGGAGGCGTGTCTTGTGCTCAGCCAGAGGAGGTGTGTCTTGTTCTCAGCCATAGGAGGTGTGGCTTGTGCTCAGCTAAAGGAGGCGTGTCTTGTACTCAGCCAGTGGAGGTGTGTTTTGTGCTCCGCCAGAAGGGGTGTGTCTTGTGCTCAGAGGAGGTGTGTCTTGTGCTCAGCCAGTGGATGGTTGTGTTGTGTTCAGCCAAAAGAGGCGTGACTTGTGTTCAGCCAGTGGAGGTTTGTCTTTTGCTCAGTAAGAGGAGGCGTGTCTTCTGCTCATTTAAATAAAATGGGTCTTGTGATAATGTATTGTGATTTGCCACAGAACATGTTCCACCTGTGTAATAGTTATTAGCATCCTTAATTTAAATAAATAAATAAATAAGCAATGTATATTTTAATGAATGCATAAATGAATTCAATATTATGGGAACTAAATATTAAAAGTCAGAAAATTCATCATTTGTCTGACTTGCTTCAGTTGAAATAACATAATTAGTAATATGAACATATGCAATCATGAATGAAATTCACCCAAAAAGAAGTTTTGTTTTTGCACAAAGTGTAGAACCTCACATTAGGGCCAGAGTGAAACTGACTGATATGAGAGCTGAGCATGTTATGACACATTAATCCCATAATGCTTCTGTTATCTTGGATAGATGCCACTATTGGAATATTGTATCAGCTTTCACAGAAATAAAGACGGAATGTGTCTCTGCTGGATTATCATATTTGCATAACTGGCGGTCATTTTATGAACTATGGCTGTAAATTCAATTTGCCAAAGGTTTTCTTCACTGGAGATAAACACAATGGAATTATCGTCTTTGTAAAGCACAGAGAGAGATATCACATTCACCAGTCTCAGATCTCTGTAATTAATACAGTAAAAGTGAAATTACTGAAATAAAGGCAGTTTTATTTAATCGTTTGCAAAGTTCTGTTCTGGTTGTGTGTCAGTGTTTGAAGGGGGATTCCATATATTTAAGGGATAATGGGCAATACTTTTTTACATTTTTGCTTTACTGTAATCAAATAGGATAAGTTACTATTGTAACATAGATGAGGTTGAAAAAAAGACACCAGTCCATCAAGTTCAACCTATTATGGATCTCCTGTTATCCCTATCCTAATTGAAACTGATCCAGATGAAGCAACCTTCAATCTGAATCAATCTTGAAAAATCCCTGGTGACCCAAGATGGCCGTCCTATTACTCCCTGGATCCACTAAAATCCTTTATTTAAATTATGGTCGTAACTCTGTATACCCTTTTTAACAAAAAATGTGTCTAACCCTTTCTTAAACACATCAGTTGAATCTTCCATCACAACTTTCCCAGACTGCGAATTCCACATCTTAACTGCCCTTACTGTAAAGAAGCCTTTCCTTTGCTGGTTGTGAAACTTCCCCTCCTCTAACCCCAGTGGGTGACTGCTTGTCCTGTGTACAGTCTTCAATGTAAAAAGTTGCCATGAATGTTCTCTGTATTGACCTTTAATGTATTTTTATATAGTAATCTTATCTCTTCTTAAGGTGGCCACACACTAGAGAGATTATCGCTCCCAGCTTGTGGTAAGCGATATTTAGGACGATTTTCCCCTAGGGAAACGTCCTGATATTGGCGCCACACACAGCAGAGGCTGGGAGTGATCATTTCTGAATGAGACCGTGCAGCTAGCCTATTGGCTGTCTGCAAACTCGCTCTGTTTGGTTGGTACTCCTGTCAATCTTAATAGGAGTCCCATGCAGCCAGCCTATTGGCTGACTGAACAAAAAATGTAAGAATGGGAAAAAAAAGACTGTGAGAAGTCCTCTCTGTGCAGAACCTCTCACACTGACACTGTCAATATGAGACAGCTTTCTAAAGGACTGTCTGACAGTAGTGTGTGGCACCTCTACCTCTACCTGCAGCCAGGAGGTGAAGGTTCAAGGTCCGATAATCGGACTTGCCCACACACTAAAAAATATCGTCGCCTTGGAAGAATAATCAATTGGGAATTCCCTTTGATCAGATTATTGTCCCAGACAAGCTCTGGGACGATAATCTGAGGTTTTACAAACCCATCTGTACCACACACTAGAGCCCTTTTTGGCCCCTGATCCACGAGTATTGTAAAATCAGGCCAATTATCGCTCTGGTGTGTGGCCAGCTTAAGATGCCTCTTTTCTAAAGTAAACCTGCCTAAACTGCCTTTCCTCACAGCTCAATGCCTCCATACCCTTTATTAATGCTGTCACCCTTCTCTGAACCATTTCTAGTTCCAAAATTTATTTTTTTATTAAACGATTATTTTTAATTGAATTATATAGTAGCAAAATGACACTGGGCTGGATCCACACTTAAGAAAGTGCTTGAAATGAGTTACTCCTGGGCTAAACCATGGTGATTGCAGGGGGAGTCATATTTCATCTGTTGCAAACAGTATTAGAGTTGAGAGGTGATGTTTTCTATCCCAAGTCTAAATCCCAGTGTGATAGTAAAGCTGGTCAGTATCTGTGTGCAGTAAGCAATTCAAAGATATATCCCTGCATGCAAAGAATACAATTACCTTGACTCCCCCTGCAATCAACATGGTTTAGCCCAGGAGTAACTAATTTCAAGCACTTACTTAAGTCTGGATCCGGCCCACTGTCTTCCATTGCATTTAGCATAATGCTAATACTTTATTGGCCCTTGCAGCAGCTGCTTGACATTGAGCACTATTGCTAAGTCTATTGTCCACGAGCACTCCCAAATGCTTCTCCATGATAGATTCCCCTAAAATTACCCCATTTAATGAATAGATTGCATGCTTGTTTTTGATTTCTAAATGCATAATCTTACATTTATCTATGTTAAACCTCATCTTCCTTACTATTGTAGTATTATTATTATTATTATTATTATTATTAGTGTTGCTGCTGTTATTATTTTTGGACTACATCTAGGTATCCAATTTTACCCTATTTTTCACATATCTATGCTATAACAGATATAGTCAGCGGTTCCCTAGGCGCTTCTGACCTTGACTGAGACGCCTGATTGTTGCTTTTTAACTTGACTGTGATGTCTAATCAATGTTTCTGAAGTCAACTAGGACGCTTCAGAACTCGACCAGGAAGTGCCATGAGTACTCAAATTATTGTTAGGGTTAAGTTTAGAGTTAGGTTTAGGCTTTGGTTAAGAACAGGGTTAGGCTTTGTTTAGGGTTAGGCTTAGGGTTAGGCATCTGTTAGGGCTAGGGTCCACTAAGTTTTGTTGCCATTCATATATTGCCAACCTAATGTTAAGTGTATGAATGTTGGCAAAGTGATTGTGGATCTTGTATAGCACAATAGGGGTGTCATCTCTTTTTGTCCTAGCACGAAAGTTGGCCATGAAAAGGATTGGAGCACTACAATGGGCATATCATATCATTAACTGTTGCAGACCCTCCAACATGACCCATGCCATTAGGTACAAAATGCTCTACTCCTGAGCTTCCAACTGTCAGTTACTATGGTAACCGCCATTGTTTAAGAGCGAAATGTTTTTCAAACATCAGTTAATTCATTCAAATCAGGTGAGTGACAGTTGCAAGCTCAGGAGTGGAGTTATTTGTACCTAATGGATGGGGTCATGTTAGAGAGTATGCTGTTGGGGCATCACTTTGGGACAAGTGCAGTCACTCAAACATGACCCCTTCCACCAGGTAGAACAATGCTCTTTTCCGGACTTTTTGCAACACATTTACTATTGTAGTCGTATGGGGCCGGATCCAGAATGAATGACGAGAGGGTACTTACACATGGGGCCAGATTTACTAAGCTGCGGGTTTGGGAAACTGGAGATGTTGCCCATAGCAACCAATCAGATTCTAACTCTCACTTTCCTATTACATACTAGAGAATGTCAGCTACAATCTGTTTGGTTGCTATGGGCAACATCTCCACTTTCCCAAACACACAGCTTAGTAAATGGAACAATATACAGCTTTTCTCACAAGAAAGCACTGAATGTGTTTATATATCTTAGATTGACTGGGTCTATTTTGCTCATTGGTTATATTTGCAAACAAGACCTGAATTGTTCTGAGTTTTTCCAGTTATACAATGGAAGAGAATAAAAAAAAAGTGTTCATTTTCTTCCCTTGTATTCATTGGCATCTCCTGTTTATCTGTTGAATCTCTCTTCTCTTTAGCTTATGAACTTTTATGAACAGTTACCTATTCTTATATAGCCATTTGGATCTTTCTGAAACAAAAGGTACAACAGGCTATATGTTATAGAGAAACTTTTCTTTCTACTCTGTGACTCAGAATTGGTCTTTGTGAAAATAATTCAACTTTAAACTATTCTCCTGGTGCTTTTCCAAGTATAATTACCGTGTCCAACACTCGAACAGTTTCTGAAGTTGGAACAGTTTGAATGTAGGTGGAATTATTCACTGCCCATGCAAAAGAAGGCTTATAAAAAAATATATATATAAAAAAAAAAGTTAACCCATGGTTTTAGCAGCAAGTCTTCTACGATTAAAGGAAAAAAAGAGCCTATGAAGGTCACCTTCCAGATGTTGAATTCTAACTGTTGTCAACACTGGACCATGATGACAAGGCAAGCAGAAGGTTGTAATGAGACAGGTTGATTGATCAGTGAATGTCAAATTAATTCAGCTGGAAGAAAGCCAAGCTAAAGCCTAGGACTGCATGAATGGAAGACTGACTCTGAGAACTTGCAATGAGCAGTGCTCTAATGGGATAAAAAGGGGAGACTAGACAGGAGAAGAAAAATGTTATTTATATAAGGACTTTTATGCCATTCAAATAGTATGGACTGTAAGTGCATATGGAAAACACACAATAATGTATTAATATGGACAGAAAACTTTCAAAAGGATAATTTTTAACCTACAGTAGCATTAATATGGATCATTAGTTTCAAGGTTTGGATGTCAGCCAGACAGAGGATGAATTTCAGTGTTTGAGTGACAACATCTTAAGGAACTGGTCCAACCATCAGCTATTAATACTATATCCCCACGGATCATATTAACAGATACATAGTGTGTCCACTTTTGCAAGATCCTAGGGTGGAAAAGTAACTATTTTAATTTGTTCTACATCAGCTTAACCAAAGGGGAAAATATTGATACAGGAGTCTTATAAAAAGCCTAAAATTTCTATTATGGAAACTGCATAATAGTGAACATTTAAGTCAGGATGGCCTACTTTTTATTTCTGTGCGCCCCTTCCCCGGTAGATCTTGGAGGGAAGATATAGATTTTGGTATGGGGGTGGGGGTTGGGGTAATGATGCAATTTATGCAAATCTGTCATTAAGCCCCACACCCTTGTCAGCCACTAGTGTTCTAGGAGTGGGCGTGGCTTGATGAAATGATCAAATCCCGCCCATTCCTAATAACT
>WWET01001370.1:172433-196582 GCA_011038615.1 Limnodynastes dumerilii | reverse complement strand
GGGGTTGGGGCTTGTGGGAGCTTTGGTGGCTCTCCCGATATACCGGGAGAATTGCCCACAATTCGGGAGTCTCCCAGCCATGATAGATACAACTGCGTTACAGGTGTTGACTGTATCAGTGTTATAATTAATCCATTCTAAGCGGCACCTGCTTCGGGTGTAGGTTGGCGGTACAAATAGGGCCCTTTTGAAAAAGGTCCGTTTCATACCTTGTATTTGTGAAGTGGCTCCCAAATCGATTGCTTCTGCCTTGACAAGGAGAAGCAATCGATCAACCGAAGAACAGAGTCTCTGCGTCGAATGGTTTGCATTTATCCTATCCTAACTCTTACCGTAATCCTTACCATAACCCTCCCCCACCAATACCCTAACCCTCTCTTCCCCTCAGCCTGACTGTGAGGGCCAGATTTACTAAGCTGCGGATTAGATCAGGACTGATGTGTCCAACCAGGTCTGGTATGTGAGAATGTCTTGCGGGACTCTGGAACTGCACATCCCACAAATCTATATCACATATTTTATCTTGCAGCCCATAAAGGTGAAGGGGACTAATATGCAATGTTTTACTACTGCAATAGACAGAAATATATGCACTTCAGTCATCCTGGAATTGAATCGGCCTCTTAGTGTTTTAGAAGGGCACTTGTTCTTTAAAATAATGTTAAAGCCAATGTTAAAGCCGGGGAGTTTTATCTTTTTTGCAAACATTGATTGCTGAAGAGAACATTTCGCCAAGAAGTCAAATGTACATATTTCTATGTAGCAAAAGACAGCTCCGACTTTTACAAGTAAAATAAATTGTCAGATATTTCCAGAGATTTATGGAACAGATGGTGACCAGAGAGGCAAATGACTTCACAGGATATATTATGGGTGTTTCAACTCATGCAAGACAAAAAGCATCTCTGAAAGTCTTTTTTTTTTTTTCATCATTTGGTGCAGTTCAGCAGAATTTGCATTTTCAGATAAGCACAAGCAGAAGCATGTAGGTTCAGAGATCAAAGGAAGACACACAACATATAGATATGTATTTATGAGAGCTATTCGAGGACAAAACAAGTGTGGGGTAATGAGACAGCAAGGCAATAAACCAGAGGGGGAAAAAAAGACTTCAAGATTTTCAGTGGGTTTTTTTCTGCTAAATGAAATTCTGATGTTTATAGAGAGCACTATATAAGGTGTGGGATGTGACATGGATTTGCCTGCTCTCAGTTAAGTTGCGGAGTTTGTCTGGTGTCAGAGCTGATAACCAGATTGTTCCTTCTTTGTTTTTTTTTTCCTTAAGCCTTTTTTTCAGAGCAGTTTGTTAAGGAAGAGAGGCTTGAAAATGACAGAGAATTCAGAAAATAATAATAATAATAATAATAATAATAATAATAATAAAAAATATATAGAAAAACAAGCAAGAACATTTATGTTGCTCAATGGTTGTATAATTAGCAATATTTTCCTATTAAATAAGGAAAAATGAAGGGTGTCGAAAACGGCCCTGTCGGAAAAGGGTCGTTCTCAGTGGTGAACCACATCTCATTCATACTCCAAGATTTACTAAGCTGCCGGTTTGGAAAAGTGGAGATGTTGCCTACAGCAACCAATCAGATCCTTGCTCTCACTTTCCTATTACATTCAAGAAAAATGTCAGCTAGAATCTGATTGGTTGCTATGGGCCAAAACCGCAGCTTAGTAAATCTGGTTTTACTCTTAATTTATTATTATTCAGAATTAAAAATTTTTTTTACAAAAATGTCATTGTGACATATATTAAAATTCTTACTGTTTTTGTTTGTTTTGAGCTAAATTAGACACTTGAATCTGCTACCATCCCAGCTCTGCGATGTTTATTTTCCTAACTACCAAGAGACATGTAATAATTTTTTACTATGCCTCGGCTTTTCTAATTTTGAAGTTTTTAGTTGCTTACAAGCTGCTCTTTCTACCCCTGGAGACATAACTTATCTTTGTACAACAGAGCAAGCTCCGAAACGCGCAAGGCTTCCATAAAATCAGCTGATATATATATATATTTTTATCCCTGCTAGTCAGACTGTGCAATTAGCCCTACAGGCAAGAACAAAACCAATCGTTCGACTAATCCAGGTAATTAAAAAATATGTAAATGACTAGGTACCTGAGACTAGCACATTGCACAACAACAATTTGCTTCAACAAACTAAGTCGAATTTTATTGTCACTATATTGTCTGTAGCTGATCAGAATTTTTAATACTATTTAATATAACTAGAAGAATTTTAGACCTGAGTGGCTTCTGTCTGGTTTACAATAAGTAAATATAGGGGGAAATCAATTGTTCGCATAGGATCTGTGTAACGGGGGCCAATTCCCCTCTGTTATGGTAACAGTGGGGGGGAAGGGTAATTTAAATTAAAATTGCCTTCACTATGCAGATATATGTGCTTGGAAGTTTAGTTAGACTCCTCCTATTGGATAGAGGTTCTATATATTAATTGGAACTGAAGACACTCCCAGAATGTACTGTACGTGAGGCTTCTATAATATGCCATGGAATCTGGACATTACTAGGCAATGGGTGGAGTTCTATGACATCAAGTCCCACTCTATGCTTACTAAAACTATGGATTGGAGATTTGATCAGCCAGGGGCGAGGCTTCAGGCAGGGATTTCTATAAATCACACCCTCAAGTCCTGCCCCAGAAGGGAGAAACAAGAGGCCTGCAACTTTGTTATGGGGTGTGGGTCGCTGCTGAGAACGGCTCTTTTTCGAAAGGGGCTATTTTCAAAGCCTCATTTCTGAAGACAGAGCTACTATAAACTTTCCGTCCAATTGCGGACAGGCGAACACCACTCGCTATTTCCCCAACCCCATATAACCCTTATACTAACTCTTACCCTAACCCGCCCCTTCCATTACTCTAACCCTAACCCTCCCTTCCCCACAGACTAACCCTAAAACTTCCTTCCCCACAGCGCAACCTTAAGACTCCCTTCCTCGCACCCTAACCCTAAGACTTCCTTCCCCACAGCCTAACCCTAAGTCTACCCTTCTCCTATCCATCTTCTTCCCGCAGCCTAACCCTAAGACTACCCTACTAAACTACATCCCCTCCCCTGCATAACCTGTCCGGTCATCGGAGCACCTGGGCCGACTGCGGTTCTGTGGAATCTGGCCGTATTCTAAAATACCAACAGCCAACAATTAGCTGTGGGCAATGTGTAAGTATAAAGTCACGGTTCGCCACAGCGCATGCAACCCCTATGGTATATGTGCAGAAGAACCATTCACTGAGACCCTCTCAGAGGTTACTAGTACTATGCTGAAAACCACCGGGGTAATTTACTAAAGTTCCTTCTGAGGCTTTAAAGGACCCCTTGGCAACCCTTGGACCTAAAGGCCTCGGATTAATTTGGTGCAACATGTAACTTCAGCAGTTACATGTCTAATTGCTCAAAATGGCATCAACCTGAAGTTCCAAACATTCAGGAACTTATTCAAAAGATATGGTATATCTATCAAATTAATATATGACGTACATCCTCTGGAACTCTGCAGGATCCTTCTGTAAGGTGTGGGAGCAATGAATTACATATTTTGGAGCCTTCCTATCTCCATATGAAGATTGCATATACCTTGCCTGTCTTAAGCTGTTCTTCCCTTCCCCTTGTATCCCTCTACCATCCTTTCTACTTTACCTCTTCTTAACTTCATCCTTCAAATGCTTTCAACTTCCCCCTTTTCTTATTTCTCCTTTTCTTTTTTTTTTATGGTTGGCGGCAGCGCTTCCTCTCTTCTACTCTTGGTTTATATTTCCTTCTATGCTTTATCTATATTTTCTATACATGACCTTTGCAATACACAAAATTATTCTGGAATAGGGGATTTCATCTACTTGTTATAATTGCAGTTAGGCTGATTTGGAATTAGCTAATTGTTTGTATCACTGTAATATATATGCAAAAAAAAAAGGGTGGAGATGTTGCTATTGGCAACCAAACAGATTCTATCATTTAGCAGAAATTTTCTAAAAGAAAGATTAATGTCATTTAGTTGCTATGGGCAACAACATCAAACAACCTATTGCTGATCACAGCATTAAGATTAGGTGATAAAGTAGAAGTGATGTGATCATGACAGTCTACCTGATCTACTATAGGTCCTGAGTTCCTGCCTGTTGCTTGTTACTTGTACAACTTTATATTAGTGATTTGAGTGACAGGTTTTCTGGTTTTAAGTTCCAAGTTCTCATGAAACAATTCAGAATCCTGATATCTGACTTTTTAGTGTTTATCTTTAAACTGTCTCAAATCAAGCAATGTAAGTGTACTATTTATGATATTATGTCACAACTGCAGTTCCCTTAAGAAGGAACAGTCACTAAATGAGTTGCTGCTATTAAAGTGCGAGGTTCTTTATTGATCCACCTTAAAGTTGATTGACAGTCACAACTAAACAATCAATTTGACATTCTCTGAATCCATCAAGTTACATACTTGGCAATTTGAAGTTGACGTGATAACATCAATTCATGTTCTTGCCGTGAAATTTCAGGTCAGCTTGTATAGATCTACACAGGACTGGCCTGATATGGCCTTTTGGGTTGGCATAAGGGTTGTGTTACCTAGAATAAATTAATGGAAAAATGATTTAACATTACCAATTGCTTGCATTAATGCTAACTTTATTGTGTCATTTCTAAAGCTCTTTGGTTTAAAGCTCTTTAGTGACATTGAACAATAGTTATATCCTAATTAATATTTATGAACCGGATCTGGAGACCTGACTCCAAAGTGAGCAACAGATGCATACGGATCCACAATTGCCGACCTACAATATCTTTGCGTCTGTATAATACCGCTTTTAGATCGCCACCCAGGCAATAACCTGGGTTTCTCAGGGCTTTAAAAAAATTTGTGTAGGTCCCATAAAACAGTGCAGAGCAGACATTCTGGGTCTCGGGTATGCCCTGGCATTGTGAATGGGAAGCGCATGGTTTACTGTTGAATAGTAACAGTAAACAAATCCCTCCAGTTTGGTGTATTTGGTAAAACCCGGGTTGAATATCCGGGGTCAGCAACTTTCACACCATCACTTGCCAAGGTCAACACAGAAAGATCCCTTTTTTCCCCCTGTGTCTAAGTGTCTGCCAGGGTCCTGGTAGCTTTCTGATCCCCACCAAAACCCGGGTTTTTAAGGGTGATCTGAAAAGGGTATAACTGCATCACTAACCACTAAAAACTACCATTACACAGACTACTAATAATACATTAGCAGCATTTGGAAGTATCAATCAGTATGCAGAGAGAAGGAATGTCTATACTGTACAGCTGAGCTCAGATAAAGCTTTATCTGCCATGATGCTGATTTTGTGACATGGTAGGGACCCTAGATTGTCATGCACTCTTTCTGTAAGGCGTTGAATTGGTAGTCAGCTCCATTGTCTGATCTGTGCATGAAGCCAGTAGCTGCTAATTGGTAAGTACATTTTTTTTTTATTATTTGTGATGCCTTATTCAACTTTGCATGCAATTTCCCATAAGTGTGGCAGAATTGTCCTTCTTTTTGGGAAAGGTTTAACTGAGCATAACTGTACATTGTAAACTATAAGACTGCCCACAATCACCACTCGGTTACACTCTCCGGCACAAGAGTGTAATTGCCGAAAACGGGACTTCTGAAAGTTTATTTTCGAAAGTCCCATTTTCGAATACTTACCGCTTTTGCCTTTTTTTAAGTGAAAAAGTGAGTATGCCGTTCGGCATACTTTACCCATTCACTTTCGCAATTACCATTGTCCTTCCGCCGTTTGCGATATCCCTCTACTGCAGCTCCGCTGCTGCTTGCCGGACCAGGAACAGGTGAGTAACCTATCTGTGTGGGTTAGGGTTAGGGTCAGGCTGCTGGGGAGGGAAGGTTAGGGTCAGGCTGCAGAGGAGGGAGGGTTAGAGTCAGGCTGCCAGGTAAGGAGGGTTAGGTTTAGGGTAAGGGTAGTGAGAGGGGAGGGTTAGGGTTAGAAATAGGGAAGAGACTATTTTTACTTACAATTTAGATGAACTGATCGAGGCATGGCAATCGTAATCGGGAAGGAATGGCCACTTCGAAAATCGGCCATTCGGACCGGAGCCCCACACCCATCACCACTCACCCCGTTATGCTTTTTGAGTAACTGGAATCCAAGATATGGTATTGTGTAAGACAGTGTTTTTCAACCTCAGCACACAGGGACCACTAACAATCCATATTTGCCTCCCAGAATGTTGAGAGTAACACCTGTGGAGATGGCAGCAGCTAAAGTCTTTATAATTCTTTATATACATTTATACATGTGCAGATCAAACCACTGCAGAAACGAATGCAAGCTCCTCAAAACAGCTCAACAATCGTTTTTATGCATCAAAGATAATAATTAACATAATGGGTGTTAATACACAGTTGAATATTATAACAATCGTATTTTAGCATTCTGATTGACTATGGACTGTGTCCACACCCCCTCTAGTGCAGGAATGGCCAAATTGTGGCTCTACAGGTGTTGTGGAACTACGACTCCCAGCATGCTTTCTCATGTATCAGCTATGCCTATGAAGTTATAGCATTCTGGGAGTTGTAGTTTCACAACACCTGGAGAGCCACAGGTTGGCAAGGCCTGCTCTAGTGTCGGGTCAGCTTAAGATGCGCGTCCAAACATCTTTTTCCTAAACTACGTACAGCAGTCATCAGAAAATGCGGGGCCCGGGACACAGCTATGGGGCCCCGCCCCATGTGACGTCATTGGTGACGACACATAAGGGTGGGGTGCCGTGGACCTGCTTTAACAGCGGGCCGGTGAATAGGGAGAATTCTTCCCTGCGCATTGGACAGCTACTTGGCAGGCACCAATAAGCTTTGGGCCCAAGACACTAGTCCCGGCTGTCTCCCTCCGCCTGACGGTGGCCCTGGCAGTCATCACTGTATAGAAACTTTCAATTTGAAAGAGTTACCACAGCATTATAGGTACCCCTCAGGCCTTCTCTATCTTATCAAAGTGGTTTAATGTTCCTTAGACATTGATGCACATTCTCATGTGAAGAGCCCCATGTGAGGAAGAACAAGTTATTAAAGTATAAATATCCTACCTCCGGATCAATGTACAAGCCGCAATGTGGTGGTTCGTTTGGAAATAATAACGTCAAGGACAAAATATTCTTTCACCCTTTTTTGTAAACAAACATTGCTGGAAGAGCAGAGATTCATCACAGATTGGACAGCGCGCAGCCCTCTCCATCCAGACATGATGAACACTACAGCTTTCAAAATCCATCAGATTAATTCCTCTCAGATCTTTCATTACATGCTCATAAATTAATCATGGTATTTATATGTCAGCCTGATATAGCCAATTGGCTCCACGTAACACGGGCTTGCCCTTTGCGCCAATGAACAATTACATCACCCAACATAAAAGACAGTCTGCGGGAAGAATTGAATGTTTTTGTCATACATCATGCACAGATGGAGCTCTGGAAATGCATTTATAAAAATCAATTAATCAATCTTTTCATGGGTTATGTTGATTATGCAAAGTACGACGGCAATATAAATAGTGTTTCAAAAGAATGTTAATATAGTGAAATAAAAAGCATTATTTGCTTATCCTTGCGCTGAAAAGCAAACGCGGCTTATTAAGGCGGGCAGGAGACAGGTAAAGTTTTACCTGGGTGGCAGATTCAGGTTGCGTCGCCATTAGGGGGCACTGCTGGGACTTTTGCCCTGGGCCCGGATAGAGAGGGGGGCTGCTTAGCTCTCCAGTGATATTAGCTTCTGGAGAGCTATATCAAGCAGCACATCAGCAGGCCAATGCGCAAGAAAGTCCGTCCCTGGAACGCCACGGCCGATCTTTCGCCCCCCAGCCCTGGGTACAGGTTAAGTGCCCATACAGCATTTGCACTATCACTAGGCAAGATTAGGCCCCACTTAGGGTAACTGGCCTGGGGGGAGGGATGTCTGCATGGATGGGCACGGGTTTTCTTTAAATGTTTAAAGATTATTTTCTCATTTAAATCAATGAAAATTCCTTGATTGGTGCTTGGTATGGGAGTGGGTCCTCGCTATGAATGGCCCTATTTCGATAGGGTCATTCTCTCCCTGCCAGCTTCAAACTGGCTGGGATATCGATTGATTATGCCTCGACGAGGCATAACAAACAATCCTCTAGGTAAGTGTAAAAACTAACCCCAACTCTTCCCCTAATTCTGACCCTAACCCTCCCTTCCCCACAGCCTGAGCCTAACCCTCCCTTCCCTGTAGCCTGACCCTAAGCCTATAGCCTAACCCTATAACCAACCTCCCCACAGCCTGACCCTAACCCTCCCCTACTGTGGCCCTAACCCTCCCTTCCTAAGAGCCTAACCCTTACCCCCCTCCCCTTAACACTAAAAGGCCCCAGAGAGGTTACTCCCCTCTCCGGGTCCTTAAAAAATGAATACTCACCCATTCATTTAAAAAAAAAAAAAAAAATCTAAAATGGCTGCCATTCAAAACAGAGACAGATGAAAAAGGAACTTTTGGCTGTCTCTATTTCTAAAGGCAGCCCATCGGAGCGGAGACTCCAACCACTTGTTATATATCAGGGAGACCCCAATCATAACAGAGATCTCCTATCAATAAACTCAAATCCACATCACAATATATTATTTCAAATAAGAAATAACCAATCCAAGGAATTCATTTAACAAAAAGAAAACTCGTTTACCTTACTTAATGGGCAGCTTCAATTTGCATGACATATATTTCTTTCAGGGTCAGTGTAATTTATGGAGGCAATTCTATTTTGCTTTTTTTTTTTTTGCAGCACTAAATTAAAGCAGGACTTTGAATGTAAATATTGTGCAGATGATTGTATTATTAACCTCTGCTATTCCCCCCTCCGTTCTTCTAAATCTGCTGCTCTTGCTGATACGGTAATATTAATTCCTAATCTGGACCCATTCATATATTTCCTAATTTTGTTCTTGGCACGATGTGACAGCTTTGAAAGCCATAACCATCATATAAGGTATGTGAGCTTTAGCAATCCTTCACTGAAAATTATTATGGATTTGTCAGAAGCCCAGTTAATCACAATTCTGTTGGAAAAAATATAGCAGAACCGTAAGCCCCTTTCTCCATTATGAATGGAAAAACAGAGCACCATAAACCATACACGACAGGTATATGTGTTGTTATAGTCCATCAACAAACTTTGTTTTATGCACAGAAAACTGCAAATTCATTCCTTTCCCAACTTGGCTTTACAAGTAAACAAAGTTTGATAAGTTTACCCTCAGATGAAGAAAGAGCTTGCGGGTTAATCAACCACCTGCAAACACCGGAGGCTGTGACTTTGTTTCTTCACCCAAGATGGTTAGAAGACAGCCAAGCAGTTCATTAGAATCCTTGGGTCTGATCCAGAGCTACGCTGGCCCGCTGTCCGTAAGTACGGCCAGCGTAGCTCTGGTGCACTCCCCCTGTCACTCCCCCTGTGTGTGCTAAAAATTTTATTGACACAATGGACCTGATCCAGAGCTACGCTGGCCCGCTGTCCATAAGTACGCCAGCGTGGCTCTGGTGCACCTCCCCCTGTCACTCCCCCTGTATGAGCATAGTTGCACACAGTTACGCCGGCTGAAGACTACCATAACTTCAATCAGCATAACTGTGTGTAACTACGCTCACACAGGAGAGTAATCTATCAAACCCAGCCCTCCCTCCCCCCAGCCCAGCTTCCGTAACTACAGCGTAGTTACGGAGCTGCCCGCCCCTTCATCCGTAACTGCACTGTAGTTACGGACGCCAGCACCTAGAGCCATGGATTACGCATGCTCAGAATGGCAGAAATGTAAAAACGACAGCGGCCGTAGGTCTGGATGTTTCTGCGGAATGAGTGCGTTATTGCAGAATGAGCGCGTTTCTGCGTAATGAGCGCGTTTCTGTGGAATGAGTGCGTTATTGCGGAATGAGTGCATTATTGCGGATTGAGCGCGTTTCTGCGGAATGAGCGCGTTTCTGTGCAATGAGCGCATTTCTGCGGATCTTTATTTTGAAAGACCATCGTACTACAGCTGAATGCAGACTGCTGGCAATTGCCGTCAATCAGCATTTTAGAGAGTGGCGCTGATGTGACTCAAGGAGTTACGAAGAGGCTTCATGCCACACAGCCTAACCCTAAACCTCCCTGCACCACATCCTAACCCTAACCCTCCCTGCCCCACATCCTAACCCTAACCTTCCCCTCCCTTTCCCGCAGCCTAAACCTAACTTTCACCTTCTTCAGCCCTAACCCTAATGCTCCATGCCTTACAGCCTAACCCAAACCCTCCTTACCCAAAGCCTATCCCTAACCCTCCCTGCCCCGCAGCCTAACCCTCCATGCCCTGCAGCCAAACCCTAAGCTCTAACCGTAATGTTCCATGCCACACAGCCTAACCCTTACCCTCTATATGCCTATAACCTAACTATTGCCCTCTATGCCCCACAGCCTAACCCTAACCTTCCCCTTAAGCCGCTTCCTTAACCCTAATCTACCCACCACGATTGCTGCAATAATTTCCTGTTCCCAATAGCAAATTTCTATTTCTAAGGGTTTCACTCACTTTATTTTGAATCTGTGCTATAATAAAACATTACATTTTCATTCTGTGGTTCCTTTTCTTATTCACACATATACCTATATTCACCTCGCTGTGGTGTTTATGTAAAAAGTTTTCAAATGTTTACAATACAATAAACAACGATACCACGTAATTTGTGGGGCCTAGGACACACCAGTAGGGCCCCGCCCCCTAAGTGACATCATCAGTGACATCACATGGGTGAGGTCCCGCAGACCTTCTTTGTCATCAGGCCGGTGTATAGGGAAATTCTCCACTGCACATTGGCCCTGTAATGATGGCGGGCCCTCATCAGCTGCAGGCCCGAGACAGTAGTATTGATGAAATACACCTACAGATGAATGAATACTGTGCAGACACATATGAGGAAAACCTTCCTTTCCTACTGGATTTATGATTTCAGATCCTATATTGGAGCTTATTTGTTTGTATATTAATTGTTGATCCTCATCCGGTCTCAAGCTACACACATTATTGATCAATGCACTTTTAGTTGAACCAATTTTGTGCAGCTGCATTGTTTCTATGGGATTCTGGGATAATTTGAGGAAAGCTCTCCCATTCATGACTTCACTGGATCCATGATTCAATGATTTAAAGGGCTATATTCTCATTTGGACTATTGACACCCTCAATGAGATATATTATATTAGCTCCACACTGACTGGGTTGTTTAGTGGCTATACCTTGTGATCCAAGGTCTACCAATTGTACTTTGTATTTTTTAGCCATATCATCTATATTTATTCTGCATCTTGTGATTATTTGCTGCTTTATGCCATCTAGAAATTACTTGTATATTGCTAGCACAAATGGGATTATTGGCCGGTATTTTGTGTACTGTTTTATTTAATTGAAATTTTTTTTATTTTTCTGAATAAATTCTAGCTATGCAAGTCCGGTTTTATATCTAATTATTTTGTTTTTATTTGTATTTTTATAGTTACTGTTGGTGTACTACTGCGCGTATATACTAGTGTCCATTTCTTGGTTGTTTTTTGCAGGGTGTTGTTGCCACATCCGTATATCTGCTGCGATCAGTCACCTACATAAGTATATAGTTCAATACACGTCTATACATTCCAAGCGCCTTTTCTGAGAAATTTGTATTTGCTTAAGTCCCAGCTGTCCTCCCTGATGGCAGCCCTGCTGTAGTAGACAGTGGAGCAAGAAAGTAGCAAAGAGAAGTCTTTGTGTCTCTTCAAATAAACATGCCTGGAACTTTTAAAAGACAGCTTGTACGCAATCTACGTAACGAAACGCTACGTAGATAGCGTAAAATATCTGCCAAGCGTGCGCATTAGCGCAGCACTTAGAAATCGGCACGTAACTTACCAATAGTTGTGAATCTGGTCCCATAGCTCTAAGATTTAAACGACAAGTATAAACTTTAGTTCAAGTCTGAATACTGCGATAAGAAGGCAGCGTTGTGACTTTACAAGTGCTATTTTGCATTTACAGCTAGTCTCATTTTATCCCTTACAGTGATAACCTTCCCAGCCTAAAAATCTCACAATTCTAAATTCTAAAGTTGGAATCATGGATTCAGTTGTGTTAGGTGGCTCCAGGGCTCACCCGTACTGTTGCCAAGAGCGATAGGACTAAAATACAAGTTTCAGACTTGATATCATATATAATTTACAATTATTTTGGTAAACAAGGGACTGTAGAATGCTGTTCAGACATGACCTTAATGTCAGTAAGTAAAATGTAAGAAAAAAAAAGCCATAAATGAATTTTTTTACTTTTGGACATAACTATTATCAATTTCATAATTCATCTATAATAGCAAATACAAGAATACATACATGGAGTGACGAGCATTGTTTTAAGCTGTCAGCCTCTAACTCTAACTGAAGTTAGAACTTGGAACCAGGGAGCCATAACACATGAGGACTCGGGGATGCTAAATCAGCAGGCTAGGTTTCCTGTTGCTCTGACAATGAGGGAATGACAGAGGCAGGTTTAAATGAGCAGCTGTGAAGTGAGCTCCAGCAAGAGAATGAGCCACACCGATGCACTAATGCCTGCAGCAAAGAGTAAAAACCAGGAAGTGCTAGGAACTGAAAGAAGATTATGGGGTCGTATTAACAGTCACGTTTTTGCAGTGGATTGCGTGCATATTTTTAGGAGCGGATTAACTGCGCATGCGTGGTCATTTTTTCCATGCAATTACGTAGCATTTACGCACGTAAGTACTTTAGGTACGGACTTGAGAATCGCACTTAGGGACTTACGTACATTAGAAGTTACGTGAAAGTGGGCAGGGGGAGGCATTTAAATGGGTATTTGAGGGCGCGGTTAGATAGATATGCACGTACGTAAGTAACATAAGTACACACGTAGAGTTAAGTGTGCCGTATAGTGGAGTAAGTCACCGAAAACCCATGCGGGTGAGGGGAGTGTCATAGCTGTCGCTTTGCTACGTTGCGCACGTAGTAAATACAGATCTGTGAATCTAATCCCATGTGATCATCAAAGATACACAAAAGACATAAGGTGCAGTAAAAAGAACTGTGATCATGACAATCCTTATCCACACCTCCTGGGATGCAGGTCATTCTGTGCGCTTGAGACAGAAAAGGTCATCAGTTGCTGTTGGCAGGTCTGTCACAAGTCCCCAATATCCGCATGGCACGGCCTGGTGACAGTAGGATCATGCTATAGGTTGGGTATGGTTATGTCTTATGGTTATGCAAGTGCTATGCCATCTTGTTCCGACGCTATCACTAGGCAGATTTTGGGCAGCTGTCTGGGGTCCTGGGGGGCGGGTGGCATTAAGGTACTGCTGGCACAGGTGCAGAACATACAAGCCACCAGCGCTTAGCTGGTCTTCTGCACTGATCTAGGACATGACAGCTGAGCAGGTAAAATAAGCCCTGCCACAGTACTATGCAGGACCGGTGGCTCAGTTAATCCCTTGTCCCTTTGAGGCAGCGCAAGTCACCAATGCTAAAGGTGACATAAGCTTTGCCTAGGGTCCTAGAGACCTAGCACCAGCCTTTATGCACGCTATTAACCCCCGCCTCACCAAAACATCAGAGCCCATAAGTAGGGTCCGCCAGGATGTAAGTAGTAATAATATTTAATATCTGAAGATCTTCCATAATATGATAGAACACAAAACAAGCCAACAAATCTTGGGTAAAAAAAAAATGATGTTTACATAGATTACATAGAACTCAGGTCAATTATTTAAATTCAGGATTTATATACATCTAAAGCACATTCTGTTCCCATGGAAACCATTCAATAGCAGCGTCTACAGTTCCAGACAACTATACAGAAAACTGTTTTTATTTATTATTTTGCTGTCAATTTTTAAAGGGACATTAACAAAACTTTACTAAAGTACATTAAATGTGTCATTATTAACATTTTAAAAGTGAAAACAAAACTATATAATTGCATTGACAAGATCCTAATAATGGTATGGAGTCACAGTTACGTAGTTTTCTTCTTCCGTAGGTTGTTTTAAGAATTGAGCTACTACGCATGTGTAGTGGCTTAGTTACGCTATCTACGTACCATTTCTGTATGTAGATTGCGTAAGCTCGGTCTAAAGACCACGGTTACCCAATCTACATACAGAAATGGTACGTAGATAGCATAAATAAGCCACTACACATGCGTAGTAGCTCAATTCTTAAAACAATGGGGTAGATCCAGAACTACGTTTGCCGTACGTTTATTCGCGTAGCATATTTTCGTGTGCGTAAATTCGTTACACTCCCCTCGGCACACCCCTTTAACGTACGTATTTTGTCAAGACACGCTTTCCAAACCCTACCTTACCTTTTGCCAATGTAACCGCAGTGATCCACACACGTACGTATGGGCAACACGAATTTACGCAGCTAAGCACGCCCATACTGTACACTTTAAATACAACCCCCCGCCTACTTAACGTATTTCAGACGTATTTTGGACTCACGTAAAATTGGCACGCCCACACGTAAGTATTTACGTGACACATACGTAAATGGCCCATACGTTCACAATTACGCTACGCTAATGAGCGTATTTTCTATGGTGCGCATGCGCAGTACTTACAAATAGGCGATTTTACATCTCCGCCACGCGTAAATTCGCTCAGAAGCGTTGTTCTGGATCAGGCCCAATGTACTTGAGACGGAAAACTACGTAACTGTGAATCCGGACCTATATGTACATTAAGAGACTTGTGCAAAGGGTTCTGCGTGGATGAACTGAATTTAACCAACACCAATAAAACCTTCAGGCCTGTGTAAATGATATAAACTTATGTTAAGCACCTACTAATGTTGCATGGCATTAATACAATATTTTGCTCCATTATGTAGCTATAAAATTGGCAGTAGCATTGTATTGATTTCCATATCATTTGCATATCATTAGATTTAATTGGGGACTAAAAGTGCAGTCATGTATTTCTATTGCAAAATAAGATAGGGATGGTAAATTCAGCTCTCAAATGCAGTTTTTGAAAAAACATCAGAAGAAAAATTTGCCGTTTTTCCCCATAAAACAATGCCCCCCCCAATCCCCCCTTTATAGCTATCAAGGCATATTTACCAGATCTGTGTCACTTAACGTAATTTAGGACCTGATTCGCACTTAAGATTTTAGGTGCGTATATTTAAGAACGGATGCACTGCGCATGCGAGGTAAATTTTATACACTTTTTGCGTTGGACTTAAGTTCGCAAATTCCGTGCTTATACATTACGAACTTAAAATCTGTAGGTTTGTGGTAACATATGCCAAAAAAAATTGACAGCCGCCTCCGGTGCACGAGGAGGCGGGAGAGAAGTCCGACGCGCGCGTTGACGCACGCGTTTCGCCTGAGCTTCGTCGTAGGAGGCTCACGGACTTCTCTCCCGCCTCCTCGTGCACCATAGGTGGCTGTCAATTGCAAGACAAAAGCTCCGTTTGATTGAACTCACACTGCTTCTTCTGCCCATACCTCCAGGGGAATCTGTAGGGACGACGTACTGCCTAGGAATAGGTGAAGTGTGGGCAGTGAGGCCGCTATGGAGGTGTTTTTTTTAGGGATAGTGTTAGCCTCCAATACGGGTTGCAGCAATTAATACAAGTATTTTCTTCTTACCCATGTCTTGAATTACAGTTGTTACTGTTTGTTATATCCTTTTTATATTTCGCCTATCAATGTTTTTATTGTGATATTGTTATATTGTTACACTATTAAATAATATTTTGGTAATTTGATCAAGTTTGTTTGTTTTTTATTTATAAGAGTTACAATTGAAATATTTATGGACAAGTAGTGCCCTTCTTAATCGTTTTGCTTGGAGTTGTCACCTCTATGTGACAACTCAATTGTTTATTGTAGTGTATGGACCTATCATGAACCCATAATCGCATCTCTGACCAGTCAAAAAAGCAAAAAATCCTATAAACGTACGCTTGAACACTTGGGACTGGATTCACACTTACGTGTGTCATCCATTGATGCAGATACATTTGTATTTCTCCGGTCCCCTACCCCACCCCCGATTTTAGGTGCCTAATGGCACTTATGAGGGCCATAGGCAATCTTAAGTCACCATGTATATTTTCCCTCTTAAGGAGAGAAAATACGCACAGACAATCCCCAGCCCTCCCTCTTAGCCTAATTTACATCCCTTCCCCAAACCCACTTTACCTAATTATCCCCGAAGGCTGCCGTGGCTTGCCCCCTCTCACCTAAAAAATGATGTGCGGTCTTTAAAGACCACATGTAGTTCATCTACGTCAGTGTTTCCCAACCTCGGTCCTCAGGGACCCCTAACAGTCCATATTTTCTAGGTTTCCTTAAAGAATCACAAGTGTTATAATGAGCAGCACCTGTGGAGCTCTTAAAATGTGACAGTTAGTGATGAACACACTTGTGCTCCAGCAGTGACACCTGGAAAACATGCACTGTTAGGGGTGCCTGAGGACCAAGGTTGGGAAACATTGATCTACGTGCCTAAGGGCTATGTACATAGTCACGCTGACCACACATGCCCAGTTTAAAAAAGCTAGGTGTGAATCAGGGCTTTGAACTCCAACCACTGTGAACCACTGAACAAAGAGCACACTATACAATTGCTAAACCAATAAATAAGACTGGAGTGAGTATAGGGAAGATTTATCAAACCATGTTCTTAATCGCCTTTTGATTACAGGCCACCTGGTCAAGGGGAAATGTGTTCTTAGTTCATCTCCTTTTTAGCTATCTTGGGCTTGGTCAATGGGGCAACCAATTTTTCCTCCCCATAAGCTAAAGTTTCTACCCAGTCCCTGTTCAGGGGTAATTAAATGATCTTAATTTCAGTCTTTATTAATTCATAGCAAATTTTGTCCATTATTTTCCGAACTGAATTGTACAAATAAATAACACAATGGACCAGATCCTGAGCTACGTCAACATATGTTTCACTACGGGTCTACTAGCATACGGAACTTAAGGGGCTCTTGATTTCTGCATGCCTAATCCCTGCCAGTCAGGTTGGGTTGGGCATATAAATTTAGTTCCGGTGGTGGCGATTAGCAGTTCCGCAGGGATCTGCGTTTAGACGGACGCAGATCCATGCGGAGAAGTTTAAGTAGGGACACGTAAGTGTTGAGAACTTTGCACACAAGAAAGGAGTGACAGGGGCGTACAGTTCGCTCTTCTCTGCGGACTTCCAAATGTGCACACGGGAAACGCACAGAGATATGGATCAGGCCCTAGGTTGTAACTGTACATCAACCAAATGTAATGCATTACTCTCATATCTATACAGTGCAAATTCATTTAGTCTTGGAGCCAGGTTGGTTCATGCATCACTTTCTTTGAATTTCAGCTGTTCCAGCAATTCTTTTGTCATGTTCTAATAATCGTAATTTAATTTCCTCCACAGTTATGTAAATTGTAATTGAAATTGACCCGTGTAATTCACGTTTCGCCCCAAACCCTTTGCCGTTTTTATTTTCTCCTCATATCCCATAGCTTTGTAAGCAAGATCAATACTAATCACTTCATGTAAAGATGTGTAATCCTCATTGAAATTTCATGAAGGGCTCTCATATTGTAAATTATATTACAACAGTATTGATAAACATTTCCATGCCCTTATTGAATACACTCTGCCCATCGGAGCTGTGCTTTTTTGGCAAATGCAAACCAAGAAGGTAATATTTTTTCATGCTTCAGCTAGAAAACAAAATTCTGGATATAAACATTGTTACAATATGCTGTTAGTCTGTTCTTTGCTAGTTTCTGAAACTTTTCAACTCCGTTTATTATAGCAAAACAAAATGCAAATGACTTCAATTCCATTATACTTTTTCTATCCATTTTACTTGCAATGTAAATGACAATTGAGTCACGTATAGCAAAGATTTAGTACCTAGTAAAGTAACGCTAAGATGCAAAGTGATTTGCAAGGAAAAATCAGTGCTGTTATGCTACCTTCAGGGGTGGGACTATTGGTGGTGCAGTGGGGCCCACCGGTGCATGCCTGAGGGGATGCAGGCCCGGATTCGCAAAGGCTGTACGTGTTGCACATACATTAAAATACCTATATTAGCTACTACGGATGAGTAGTAAATATTTTACGTAATCTGCGTATTGTTTCGTTATGTAGATTGTGTATATGTGGCCTTTAAGACCGCATATTCGCAATCTACGTGACAAAACGATACGTAGATTATATAAAATAGTTACTACGCATGCGTAGTAGCTAATATAGGTATTTTAAGACCGTGTGTGCAACACGTATGGCTTTGTGAATCCGGGCCGCAGTCTCTGGCACGAAAATACTGCTTTTCGAAACAGAGACAGACGAAGCTAATTTTAGTCTGTCTCTATTTTGAAATAAAATAGAATATTTTATTGGTAAGTATGGTGAATTTAGTTTTCGGCATTCTTACCCATTCATTAATTCGGAAACCATCGTCGCAGACGACCTACCACGGCAGCTGGCGATGTTAGGGCCCTTGAACATCTCTATGCCCGATCTGGTGCTACCACGAGGCAAGTTTAGGCGCCGGGCCTGGCTATAACAAAGATAATATCGTCATCTCACGAGATTACTGAACGACACCAGTGAGGGGGCGGACATTAGTTTCATTTAGTTGTTTTAGTGTGACTGTATCCTAAAATAAAAATGGCTATTATACTTTATTGCACTATAGCATCATTTCTTTCCCTTTTTGATGTTAATACCCCGTATATTATAACTGGGAGGAAAAAGCAACCGGTAGAATAACTAAATATATAGCAGATCGCTTCGGAGGTGGGGTGAGGCCTTTAAATCGTACAGTGTGGGCGGGCTTAGATGTATGACAGTAGTTGCGCTTTGAAAAATTAAGGCAGGGATTGGAAAAGCGTAAAACGGCCAAAGTACGTATGAGCGAGGGGGACTACCTATAGGAATGCATAGTAATTACGCTAGCGTCAATACGCTACGCGAAGAAACATAAAGGGATCGTTTCTTCTGGATCCAGCCCATCATCTCCCGAAACCGTCACTTAGGATGCCAGCTGATTGGCCCACATGTCTATTTTGCCCATGTGCCAACCATTCACTTGCTTCGCCAATGACTGGGCCCATTCCAGTCACTAGCTCCGCCTCTGAGTAGAACCCTGTATGTTTCATAACCCAAAGATGCCGTTTTGTATAGAATTATATAAAATTGTTGTATCTGAGCAAAAAAAAAAAACTCTGACTCTCTCTGTATAGCACAATGCTCGTTATATTTAATAGTGTTTGTGGTCCTCCTTTTCAACCCATCTGCTAGGAATTTCGCTGTAATCTGGTTTTACTATTTCCTAGCAAGGAATCCAATTGCCTGAAAACGTAATAATATAGCAGCACAGAACTTGTTTCCTCCCCAGATGGCATGAAATTCGACTTTTTCTCTGTGCTCTTTCTGGAAAGCTCATCCATCACTGTTGTGCAGTTGCTAAAACCATTCTGACCGAAGCTGCTCGCATCTTTCCTGCCTTCCTGCCCACGTTTGACTTCTATTTATTTATTACTTACATTTGAGCGTTTCTCAGTAAAACAGTGGTCATTATCCCGATTGATGCATCCAGGATCTCTCACAAGCAGCTTACCTAATTGTTTTTGGGACGCACTTTCCATAGATCTGGAGAGCTGAGTTATATTTCATGACCCGTTTCTTCCTCGGACTGGCCAATATTTCACACTGATTTTTTTTCTGCTGTCGCAGTTTAACGGTATTTATTTGTCGCATGCTGCTCGCAAATACTGGTACCCCCTAGATTTATGTTGCTTTCCCATCTGCCGGTTGAAGTGTAGTTAGTTTAGTTTTTGAATTGCAAATTGGCTACTTTATGCTTTTACAATATTGTTTTTCCATTGTAAATGAACATGCCTACGATACTTGATAACATTTAGGTTATCCCTGCCAGAAGATCAACATGGGGTGATTCAGCAAACAGTAGTGCCCCCTAATGATCAGTTCTATTATCTAGGGCTGAATATATCATACAAAAGTATATACAACATATACAGTATATACAACATAGACCAGACCCTCCAACATGACCCCTTCCATTAGGTACAAAATAGTCTGCTCCTCAGTTTCCAACTGTCAGTTACTATGGCAACCACCTTTGTTGAAGAGGCAAATGTTTTCGTTTTTTTAAATCAGTTAAGTCATTTAAACCAGGTGAGTGACAGTTGGAAGATCAGGAGCGGATTAAATTGTACCTAATGGAAAGGGTCATGTTGGAGGATCTGCAACACTATATACAACAGTAATGGCTGCCTAACTAGGAGACAGATCACAGAGTCTCCACGGAGTCATAGTAATGGTCTCTTCTAGGAAACCTCTATGACTCAGGACTGCTACTGGTCACCAGGATCCCTTGCAAGACCAAGCCCCAGTGCAAGTGCTCCCTTTGTACTCCCCCTCTAACCAAGTCTGATCAAATTTCACCCTTAGGTCTATGTCTCAAGTGCTTGCTTGGAAAACCAACACTACTGTGGTCCACAGCCTTGTGCAGCAGTGTGGAACCATGGTAACGCGTTTTGCTCGTATGTGAGTGATACCATATAAGGAAATAAGCCAATGTGGTCTGAGGGTAAATAGCTATTCCATTCTGTTTTATAGAATCAAAGAAGGGGAAAGGGGGCCCTTTCTATGGCAATAAGGAAGGGATATAAAATTAATGTAGCAAGAGTAATCTAAAAGATACCAAAAAACAAATCCAATATACTAGGCCATAACTCTCTTCTTCCAAGGATTTTATGTCAATTCCTCAATTAAAATATAGAGAACACACAGGAAAGAACATTCCCATATAGTGCAATAAATTTATATATATAATATACACACACAGACTGACCCGATATTACCTTGAGTTTCCTGACCCAAGTGTAAGGAGTTCCTGGAAGAGCTGATGAGTACACAGATAGAGAGGAAACTACATTGATTAAGAGGGAGCTTGTGTTGGAAATGTCATTCCTCTTAATCTGGCCCGGTTTGAACACTCAGGTAGCATGGATTCTATATCATGTGCGGTGTGGAAAAGCGGAGGCAATCCCAATGAAACGTACAGACGTTTAATAATGTCCAGAATATGGCTTGGACACATGGCGTTGACTCCCGACATTCATTTAGGCTTCATGTCATGATTTAATTTAATGCAAATCACTGCCTTAAGTATGGATCCCTTTGCTGTGATCTATAGCATTACTAAGGGTGGGAGAGACTAGATGATATCACTTGGGTCATTAACTCCCACCGCATGACAATAGTAACAATATGGATCGCAGTGGGGGGGCGGGTTCTTCAGGCTGTGATTTGTATTAAATCACCCCAATACTGACATTTCTTTCTCCCCTCCGAGATCTCCCAAAAGGAGGAATTAAAATATCAACAACTTTGTAGGAATTTGGGGTACTCCAGTATACCTGCAGAACCTCAATAAGGTTACTGCTACTGTACCTCACGTCTCTCTGTGAAACAATTCCACTGCCAAATTGGTTTGGCGCAAGCATTGCTCCATCATTTCCCATTATGACAGTCTAATATCTGCTGTGACACATGGATTATTTCAAATGTCCCTTAAACATTTACTGACCTTGAAGTCCTCTCTGCCAACAGACAGATGTTTAAAAAGCTGCCCTCCTCCTCCAGCGCATGTAAATCACTGTAAGTGGTAAAAAGGTTTCTTCTCTATTTGACAGGGAGCATTAAATACTGTGTCTTTCTTTCCAGACATGTGCCGTTGAGTGAGAGAATAGACTAACTACACATACTGTGAAATCCATCTCATCACGCTGCTGATATTAGACAAGGTGCCTGGTGCTGGAATGTTAAACTGTTTCCTAATAAGATATGAGCTATTGTTTATAGGATGTGATGGGCACAAGTGTCTTTAATCAGAATCTGGGGGTCAGGTATAAATGTTTCTTAGGGATTGTCATGAAAGCATCATGGGCCAGATCCAGACCTACGTTCCCATTACGTTTCATGGCGTAGCGTATTTACATATTTTTGGCAATAATCATGGTTGCCAACTTTTCAGAGCTTCCCTCCGGGAGAACCCAGAGGGAAGCCATGGATTTCTTCAGGGGGGCGGGGCTTAATGGCTCGATTTATGCAACCCTTGTCATTAAGCCCCGCCCCTATCAATCACTCCTGTAATCTCCAGCGTTTCAGGGAATGGACGGGGCTTGATGACATCATCAAGTCCCGCACATCCCTAGCAACACTAGGGATTACAGTAATGATTGATGGCTGGTGGGGCTTGCAGGAGCTTTGCCGGCTCTCTCGGGATAGTCGGCAATCCTGGCAATAGCTCTACTATTTTCCGCAGCTTAGTAACTCTGGCTTATAGAATTTTGCAGCCTACAGGCAAATTTAGTTTATTAAAGCTGAATTCATGTCTTATAATGACAGTCTACCATCACTGAGGCGGGATGGGGATGTAAATACAGGGGGTGCAAGGGGAGCGGCTGCTACAGGGTCCGGAGGAGAGGCCCCCTGCACTGTAAGCAAGTTATCAGCGGCTGACAGCTTGAAACAGCGCAAGACGCTCCATATATGGGTGTATGTATGTATAATGCTGTACAAACATGGAGTGCCGAGAGCTGATTTAAGCTGTCAACCTCTGATAGGTTGCTTACAGGCAGCGGTTCTGCCCAGCTTGCCCCCAGTCACGTCTGGCTCCGCCTATCCAGACTCCATCCGCTTCCTTGTTATGGGGCCTGAATCTGTCACCTTTCACCCCTGGATGGAGGCTTATTCAACTTATCAACTACACTTTCAGTAGTCACTGAACCTAATGTATCACTGCAGTTCTTGTGTTCTTTGAAGAATTCCTCCCTCTTGTACCTGGCTATAACCCTTGATAGTATGAATCCATTTTTCATGTCAACTGTCCCTGCTCTGCTCCAGACTATACATATTCACAGCCTTTATTCTCTCTCTGTGTGCTGTGTGACACAGGCCAGGCACCATTTTAGTTGTCCTTCACTGCATGTATTTATGTCCTTCTGGAGAGAACACCATAAATGGACACAGTCTTCCAGGTGAGACTATGCAACAGACCTATAAAATAATATTATTCATTTTCTCTTTCTGCTACTAATTCCTCTACCTACAATTTATTGTCCTCCTATTTAAAATGGAGTCATGAACAAGGCCCTATGTAGTGAAACCATTATTAACATTAGAGCTTTGTTGATAGAATCCCTCTAATTAATCTGGAAGTGTGGTGTCATTATGTATACTTTGTGGAAAAGAGCCATAACCCTGTTTATAGACCTCAGTGAGTGTAGTATCATTATAGGAAATGTTTAAAGAGAATCATAACCCAGTTTATAGATCTCCAACGATGCCATCTGCAATATAGTCATTTATATTACTCCACCACTCAGAAAATAATGCCACTTATTCGCAAAACAGAAAATGCCTTTTAGATGACCTTCCCCAAAAGGCTTTTCCCTAAAGCCACAGTAATTGAAAATTAAGAGGGTACAGTGTCATAATTACATTCCCTTTGAACTAAGGCAGATCGTGGTTGCATAATGAAGGCATCCTAATCTGCAGACTAATATAGCGATATATAGAAAACACAGACTTCTACAATGTAACATAACAAGCTGTGACAGCTTTGTAATTACCTGATACTTAAATTCTCTTTAATATTCAAGTAATTTCCATCACTGGTACCAATAAGTCAAAAGATATCTTTAATTTGATGCTTTATTGCTGTCTCTATAATAATTATAAGAAATGTCAAGTACCCACTGGTATTAAAAATGCTGTTGGTTGCCAACCTTTGAATTACAAGGATATTAATTAAAAATATTAGTAGCTAATCATCCTCATTTGCCATTATAGACCTTTTCTATTGCCTTACTTGACATTACAAAACTAGAGTGGGTGTAATGATTGCTTTGTTCTTGTTTTGCAATCATTAGAATCACTGGTATTAAAGGTTTTTAAACAACAAGAAATGCATTTTTAACCCTCGGGAATTGTAGTCTTGTCCAGTCTATGCCTTTGTTAGAAAGTAACAGAGATCTGTGATGATTTGAGGTGTAAGGGTCTATATAGAAAA
>WWET01001370.1:153642-170862 GCA_011038615.1 Limnodynastes dumerilii | reverse complement strand
AAAAATACGTCTGAAATACGTTATGTAGGCGGGGGTTTGTATTTAAAGTGTACAGTATGGGCGTGCTTAGCTGCGTAAATACGTGTTGCCCATACGTACGTGTGCGGATCACATCGGTTACGTTGCCAAAAGTTAAGGTAGGGTTTGGAAAGCGTATCTTGGACAAAATACGTACATTCAAGGGGTGTGACAAGGGGAGTGTATAGAAGGTACGCACACGAAAATACGCTACGCGAGGAAACGTATTGCAAACGTAGTTCTGGATCTACCCCAATATGTGCAATATACTATAGGCAAAATAAGGAGGAGGTCCTGATATGTATATGGATATGGATATAGATATATTAGCATCAGGGGTTAACGGGACCTCCATTTTTTGCCTATGAATATTGCACACATTGGCCCAGATCCAGACCTCTGTACGCTAGTGATTTTATGCTGGACTCTGACGCGATGAAACGTAACTAAGGACCGGATTCAGATTTAAGAAGATTTTCCGTGCGTTCGTAATAGATCCGTACGTTTATACAAAATAAGTACTAATAATAGTACAGCTACTAATATACTAGGAATAAATTTCGTAACACTTCCGTGTTGTGAAAGCAACCTTATCATTAGCGTGCGTATATGTGACGGAAGTTAAACGTTCGCAAATACAACCGCACGTCTACTGCAATACCACACCCATTTTTTGCTATTTACATTCCGATTGACGCCTACTAATTAATAATCCGTAAGATCTTTTATGTTCGTACGCATTTTTGACGTACGGAAATTACTTACGCATCTTTCCAATTACGCTTCGTATCTCCATGGTCTGCACATGCGCCCTGAATAGAAATCACTCCACTTACGCATTTTGCGTGCGTAAATTACCAGACGTTCTTAATTCTGAATACGGTCCCAGGTCTGGATCTACCCCATTGTCAGTATTCTAACAGCAGTTTATACAAGTAATTGACATATATTTATTCTCTTCGTTTCAACTTGTTTTCCTATTATTGTGTTGGATTTTATGGACTCAGCGCTGTGATTATTTGGATGCTACATTAATTGTGTTTATGTCCAGATATTACACTGCCACAGCACAGAGGAATCTGTAACCCCTACTAAAGTGGCCTGTATATTAATAAAAATAATTAACTATGACCTTGTATTTTTAGAGCTATGAAGCAACAGAGCCATTGTCAGCAGTTCTTTCCTCTGTAGCACCAGCAAAGCTTTTATTAGTGTCTATGACATTTTGACTCTGTCCACAATATGCTGCAATGACTTTTTCCAGCCGTAGATGATATTACACAGGGCAGACCTTCCGGTAACTGAATGGAGAGCACTTGCACAGAACTGAGCTTCGTCAACTCAATATCATACATAGAAATAGGAAAGACGCACATCAGCCAGAGCGGCCAGTTAACAAGATCATTGCATTTAGGGTCCATTAAACTAAATATAGTTGATCGGATCCTTAATTATGTGTCGTGGCTTCTTGTCTTGCTATCAAATCAAATTTTGTGATCTGGACATGCTCACATATACGGTCGACCCGATTTGAACACTCAACGAATCCAGACTTCCGATTGCATCCTAGATGATAACAGGTTACGCTCTGAAGTGGGAGGGTTTTAATATTACAGGTTACTGTATACGGTGGGATTCAGTGGCCAAATCATGCAACATCCAATCCGATTTGCTATTTTAAGTGGAGATAGATGGGAAATATTAGGGCAGGGTGAAGCTACAGTATCAGAAGTCAGAGAGACACAGAATGATCCAATCAATCACTGCAGGGGGGGGGGCTAAGGCACGGAACTTCCTGCCTGCAAGCTGATTGGTCCGACTCACTGTCTGTCAAAGCAGTGAGTTCCTGACTTTGTTTCAAGGATTTTTCCCGCACCCCTTATGCCCAGAGTAAAAAGCACTGTCACCTTGTTATTTTATTACTGTGTTTGTGTGTGTGTGTGTGTGTGTGTGTGTGTGTCTGTGTGTGTGCGTGTTGGGGTACTTTGCAGAGATGTTTCAGAATGGCTGCTCCTTTCTTCCTCACTTATAGTAATTTTGTTGGGTCCTGATCAGCCAAGTTCTTGTTCCAACACAAGGAACAGTTGGGATGTCATTCCTACTCTTTACTTTACAATGGACAGTTGTGACTATGGAAGAGAGATGTAGGTGGTTAGAGGGAGGTGCTATCTATGCCCTCTGGTACTGACCATGCTCACATGTAATTGGCCACCCCAATGTGTCACTGGTCATCCATGTATCACTGGTCATTCCCACTTCAATGGGCCCTTAATCAATTTTAGCCATAGGCCCATGTGGCCCATAATCCGGCCCTGAAGCACATACTCGGATGCGTAGATACAGCTGGAATCAGATTCTAGCAGATATTCCCTAACATGTAACAGGAAATTAACAGCTAGAATTTGATTGGTTACTATGGACAACATCTCCATTTTTCCCTTTTCACAGTTGTAGTAAATCTAGCCCTGAATCATAACCAATAAGTATTTTCTCTGCTGCAGAAAGATCAAGTAAATTTCCACCTCTCACATAAAATACTGGTTTGTCCAAGTGCAGTTTTGTTCCTTTTTATTGCTGGTCTTTACTCCCCATTGTCCTAAAAAAAATTTTGGGGTGATTTACAAACCCCAATAAAAAAATCTGTCATTAAAAGCTGAGCCCAGCCATCCCGCTGTGAATATCTCCCTTGTTTTCTATCCCTCTAGCGCTGTTGTGAACTATATACCATTATTGACCTCTGTTTGGTGTTTACTTTCAGAAGAACAAAGAGTGTACACATTGGGTCGAGCTGACAGCATACGTTTTTATCCTCAGAGCAATTGTCTGCTTGTTTTTAATTTCAGAGCAATCACATTGCTTCTGGTTTTATCAGTAATTTAGAGGCTAATTGATTAACGACTACCACCGTAGGGAAATGACAATCTGATCATTGCAAAGTCCCAGAACTTCTAAGGTCACTTTAAAGTTGTCACGACTACTGTATGTCCTTCTACATGTTTCCAATATACATGATTGACCAGGTATTGCTGGAAATGCAATGCAAGAAAACATCAAGAAACATTAATATTTCCTCTATTGAACTATGTGAATGACAGTTGTGCTGAATTAAACCTTTCCCAAAAATAGGGAAAATTCGGTTATAAATCGTGGGAAAATGTATGCATGGAAGGCCCCCCCTGCTGGGGAAAGTTGAATAAGGCTTTACAATTCATTAACACTTTATTTACTTAGCAATTAACAGCTACTGGCTTCCTGCAGAGAATGGAGACAATGGACAATGTCCTCCATTCAGTGTCCTACAGAAAGAGTTTATGATTCATCCGTGCATTGAATGGGTGTTGTTGGCTCCATTGTCTGATCTCTGCAGGACGTCAGCAGCAGCTATATGGTAAATAAACAAAGTTTTAAGGATTTACCGATGGGCTGCAATCTAGCTTCCACACCATGTTATGAAATCAACATCACGGCTAAGAAACCTTCTGAGCCGAGCTGTGTGTTCTTCTTCATAAAGAGCTTATCTAGTACCACTAACAGTCTCAAGTATGCAGAGGCCATTAATGACCACAGCCATGAGGGGTGAGTCTCTTTCATAACCAATATATCCATAGAACTTTTTCATGGATGGATCATACCATTTCCAAGAATGGGTAAGCCCTATAATCAAGATGCAGAACCTCTGCAAATAATCTTTTCTCCTTGCATTGCTATATAAAACAGCCATCCTTGCAGAAGTATACCAATCACTTTATTATATGTTTCTTTTCTTTATTTCACACCTACCTCTTAATCATTATTGTAGTTGTGCCACTTGTTGCAAACCAAACATAGAAGATATGGAAACTTAAGCCACCCACTACCTATATGTGGACACCCATTATATCAGGTCTACCCAACCTGTGGCAATACATATGGCATGAAACTACAAGTTCTATCATGGCTTGCCAGCTATCAACTATGCTTCTATCATACCAGCAGATCCTCCATTGACCAATAACTTGGGTAAGCTGCATCAGACTCTGGTTAGGGTTAGGCCTGAAGAAGGGATGGTTAGGGTTAGGCTTTAAGAAGGGAGGGTGTTGGCTTAAGGTTAGGGTTAGGCTGCAGGGAATAGAGGGTTAGAGTTAGGGGAGGGTTAAGCGTTGCACTAGAATGCAAATGCTTACCTGTTGGCGGAGAAATCTTTGTGACCCTGAGCCGCTGTCGAAAATGGACACTGCCGCACAATGGTAATTCACAAAACAGACCATCGTACCAGAAAACCACACCCCTTATGAAGTCCCAGGTGCAATTCTGGAACTTGCTGCTCCCCAAAATTTGCAGAGGCGCATGTTGGCCAAATTAAAGCAATCATCACACTACACCCTGTAATATTCTGTATTTCTTCTTACCACTAGCACCTCCATATTCCTCAGTCACTGATCTAACTTCCAGTGTCCTCTATATTACACATGACTCATCAGAATAACATGATTAATTTGATTGCTAAGTGGCATTATGCTTTCCCATAGGAGATAACTGCCAACTGAAGTGCTTGCTAATGCAGATGCATTCCCTAGTACATTCAGAATCCTATGTGATCATCTCCAGGGGATACACTGCATCCATACACTTATAATTAAGCTCCATATAGAACATTTTAACAGTTATTCATTTCTTAGTTTCTGAAAAATAAATGCTTGCATGTATTTTCCCAGTATAGGATTAGATAAACCCAGAGGAATCAAACAAATCACTTACATTTTGAACACTGTTTATTTGCTTTTTATTTACTGTGAGATAGAAATGTTCTGCTTTTTGTTTGTAATAACATAAGTGAAGTTTAGATGTCAAACTTTGTTGTCTGCCTGGTTTCAAATATATTGAGTGTTGTGATCGCAGAAGCTTGTGGGATCAGAGGTCCGACAGTTAAACATGGCCCAGACTCACTACTGTGCCCCATTATATCAAAATGCAATAACTAAATTATGTTTTGCACATCTAGATATTTGAACACAGTGGCTGCTATTGATCTTTCCAGAAGAAGATGAAATTGCTCTATCTATGTATTGCTCTGTGAGTACCACTTGTGTCTCACAGTGCCGAGGTCATGAGTTCAATTCCAGGTCTTGGCCTTATCTGTGTGGAGTGTGTATGTTCTCCCTATGTCTGTGTGGGTTTCCTCTAGGTGCTCCGGTTTCCTCCCACACTCCAAAAAACATACTGGTAGGTTAATTGACTGCTGACTAAATTAACCCTAGTATATATGTGTTAGGGACCTTAGTATGTAGCTCCAATAGGGGCAGGGACTGTTATAAAAGTTTAATGTTCTCTGTTAAGCTCTGAAGACAATTTGTGGCGCTATATAAATAAGCATTAATAATAAATGTCTATCTATCTTGTATATTGGCCAACTATCCCAAAGGCCAAGCCTTTTGTTCTAATTGCTACTGATGTTGGCCGTGTGACATTGCAATGGGTTTATCAGATGAGTAGAGAGGATACTGCAGAACAACTTGGCACTCACCCTGATAGTCAGGGCCGGATTGAGAGCCATGTAGGCCTGGGGCTGAAAATGATCAAGGGCCCACATTATATTGTATGCTTTGGAGGAGGATGTCAGTTCCTGACATTCATCCTTATGCACTGCAGTGTGTGTGGGGCCTATTTTCAGATGGAGGCATGGGTCTGTAGTCCCATTAGCCCCATGGTTAATCTGGCCCTGCTGATAGTGACAGACCACACCCCTGCTCTCAGTGTCCTAATTCAAAAAACAAACTATTAAGAATTACTGTGGGCCACTATACCCATTCACCTCCTTTTAGTCTTCATCTTGTCTCTTCTTCTGCAGAGAACATTGACTGTGATAGGCCCTTGGCAAATTTAACAGGGCCTGTTTAAGATTAGGTGTTATTCTGATAATAAGGACAACATATATATATATATATATATATACACACACACACACACACACACACACACACACACACACACACACACACACAGTGTATATATATATATATATTAGGGCATTTCTTCATTAGTTCTATCTTTTTCCATGGGGATTTCTGGATATTGGCATTTCTGCATAATACAGCTTCCATTGCTTCCATTGTCCAGTATATAAATCTGGGGATGGATACACACTGGACAATAAAGAGTGTTGCATGAAGTTGGCAAATGGGGCGTGGCTTCTCTTTGGTGTCCAGGGCTTCTGAATATCCCTCTTTATGTTTAATCATTCTGCAGAATGACTTAGATTATTAGTTTTGCGGCCTTTGAAAAGTCACAAGCTGTCAATCTCTTTGAGAAAGCAAAACAAACACATTTCAGATATGGTCAAGGACATAAAATAATGTTGTCTCAAAAAAGCAATTTAATAGATAAGAGTGTTTGTGAGGGTGCTGGAAACCGTCCGGCTGTTTGCTTGCGATGCAGCTGAAGATATTTGATGTTTGAGTCCCTAATGAGCAAAAAGTGTGGTATCAAGATCTTCCCCAGAACAAGCTATCTGCTCTGTGTCAGTGTCTATTGTCTCCCAACAGTTTTCCCTCTCTAAATATTTCATCACTTACATCCACTTAATTCATAAACCCAAGCAGGATTCAGCTGTTAGTCCCTCACCAGCTCTTTATAGCAATAATGTTTGCATGCATTTAAGAGACAGATTGCCTGGCATGAGATAAATAGTTGATAGTGCTTCTAACAGTTGGCAAAATACATAGGCAATCAGAAATGTTGCTCATACCTTGAACACAGGCCCATTGTAACCTACCCTGTGCTGCTTCATAAATGGGTACACTGTACATAAATGTCAAATAACTTGGAGTGACCAATCAGGTATTTGTTTTTTTTTATCTTTTTTTTTATCTAGCTCTAGAAATTAATTTGATTGGTTGAAATGAGATGCAGTTGCTGGGGAGAGAACTGCCAACAGGCTGTGTGGCTTGCGGGGACAGACAATGTGGGGGAGAACGATGACGGCCCATGGCACTGTTAAGGGTAAAACTGGGGGACATATAAGCTTAGGGTTAGAAGCAGCGTTAGATGATGGGTTAGGGTTAGGGCTAGGCTGCGGGACATTGAGATTTAAGGTTGGGGTTTGGGTGTGGGTGATGGAGGGTTAAGTTTAGGGTTAGGGGCAGCAGAAGATGGTGGGTTAGGGCTAGACTGCAGGACATTGAGGTTTAATGTTGGGGTTATGGTGTAGGAGATGGAGGGTTAAGTTTAGGGTTAGAGGCATTGGGAGATGGTGGGTTAGGGTTAGGGCTAGGCTGCGGGACATTGAGGTTTAAGGTTGGGGTTATGGTGTGGGAGATGGAGGGTTAAGTTTAGGGTTAGGGTTAGAGGCATTGGGAGATGGTGTGTTAGGGTTAGGGCTAGGCTGCGGGACACTGACGTTTAAGATTGGGGTTAGGGTTAGAGTTAGGTTGCATTGTAGAATTAATGCACGTACACTTACGACAAGCCGACATAACTCAGTTCTGTGATCGCATGCGTTCGGAGGGACATTCTGTGGGAGGAAACGGGTGAACAAACAAAGTCAAGGTAGAGTTAGGGTTTGCTCATGCAAGGGAGCCAAATCCAGACAAGAACACAAACGTAAGTATACAGAGTTCATGGTTAAATATTTAATACAGCCACAGGGCTTGTGTAAGTCCAGGTAGATGCTGATGACGGACGCTCTACAACTTATATGGGACCATTGCGGCAGCTCCAGTAATCCGGACGAAACAGATGCAAATGTTTCAGTCCAGATGTTTCAATCCAGTCTTCCAATCGATCGCAATTTCATGCTCTCGCTAAGAGGAAAACTTAAAATAGGGTCTTAGAAGGATATTATAACAGATGTCTGTATATGCAGGGTCTAAAGTTCAGAATGCACCAATAACACATCTTTGGATTGAGTCCATAGGGTCTGATTCAGATTGAATCATCGGTTATATCTTGAAAATGTTTTCAATGTCTACAGAAGAGGCGTTATATCACCAGGTGCATTTTATGCAACGAGAAATTAGAATTTATTATGATGTATTATTATAAAGTCGCTGGAATATCCAGTAAGGAATAGTGAAATTAATTAGAGTTTACGGCCCAGATTCACACCCCCGGGCGTATTGCACATACGTCCGTAAATTACCGATAGTAGCTACTACGCATGTGTAGTAACTTATTTTACGTAATCTATGTATCGTTTCATTATGTAGATTGCGTATATGCAATTTAAGACCACATATACGCTATCTACGTAACGAAACGATATGAGCAAACCCTAACTCTACCTTGACTTTGTTTGTTCACCCGTTTCCTCCCACAGAATGTCCCTCCGAACGCATGCGATCACAGAACTGAGTTATGTCAGCTTGTCGTAAGCGTACGTGCATTAATTCTACAATGCAACCTAACTCTAACCCTAACCCCAACCTTAAACCTCAATGTCCCGCAGCCTAGCCCTAACCCTAACCCACCATCTCCCAATGCCTCTAACCCTAGCCCTAAACATAACCCTCCATCTCCCACACCATAACCCCAACCTTAAACCTCAATGTCCCGCAGCCTAGCCCTAACCCTAACCCACCATCTCCCAATGCCTCTAACCCTAGCCCTAAACATAACCCTCCATCTCCCACACCATAACCCCAACCTTAAACCTCAATGTCCCGCAGCCTAGCCCTAACCCTAACCCACCATCTCCCAATGCCTCTAACCCTAGCCCTAAACATAACCCTCCATCTCCCACACCATAACCCCAACCTTAAACCTCAATGTCCCGCAGCCTAGCCCTAACCCTAACCCACCATCTCCCAATGCCTCTAACCCTAGCCCTAAACATAACCCTCCATCTCCCACACCATAACCCCAACCTTAAACCTCAATGTCCCGCAGCCTAGCCCTAACCCTAACCCACCATCTCCCAATGCCTCTAACCCTAGCCCTAAACATAACCCTCCATCTCCCACACCATAACCCCAACCTTAAACCTCAATGTCCCGCAGCCTAGCCCTAACCCTAACCCACCATCTCCCAATGCCTCTAACCCTAGCCCTAAACATAACCCTCCATCTCCCACACCATAACCCCAACCTTAAACCTCAATGTCCCGCAGCCTAGCCCTAACCCTAACCCACCATCTCCCAATGCCTCTAACCCTAGCCCTAAACATAACCCTCCATCTCCCACACCATAACCCCAACCTTAAACCTCAATGTCCCGCAGCCTAGCCCTAACCCTAACCCACCATCTCCCAATGCCTCTAACCCTAGCCCTAAACATAACCCTCCATCTCCCACACCATAACCCCAACCTTAAACCTCAATGTCCCGCAGCCTAGCCCTAACCCTAACCCACCATCTCCCAATGCCTCTAACCCTAGCCCTAAACATAACCCTCCATCTCCCACACCATAACCCCAACCTTAAACCTCAATGTCCCGCAGCCTAGCCCTAACCCTAACCCACCATCTCCCAATGCCTCTAACCCTAGCCCTAAACATAACCCTCCATCTCCCACACCATAACCCCAACCTTAAACCTCAATGTCCCGCAGCCTAGCCCTAACCCTAACCCACCATCTCCCAATGCCTCTAACCCTAGCCCTAAACATAACCCTCCATCTCCCACACCATAACCCCAACCTTAAACCTCAATGTCCCGCAGCCTAGCCCTAACCCTAACCCACCATCTCCCAATGCCTCTAACCCTAGCCCTAAACATAACCCTCCATCTCCCACACCATAACCCCAACCTTAAACCTCAATGTCCCGCAGCCTAGCCCTAACCCTAACCCACCATCTCCCAATGCCTCTAACCCTAGCCCTAAACATAACCCTCCATCTCCCACACCATAACCCCAACCTTAAACCTCAATGTCCCGCAGCCTAGCCCTAACCCTAACCCACCATCTCCCAATGCCTCTAACCCTAGCCCTAAACATAACCCTCCATCTCCCACACCATAACCCCAACCTTAAACCTCAATGTCCCGCAGCCTAGCCCTAACCCTAACCCACCATCTCCCAATGCCTCTAACCCTAGCCCTAAACATAACCCTCCATCTCCCACACCATAACCCCAACCTTAAACCTCAATGTCCCGCAGCCTAGCCCTAACCCTAACCCACCATCTCCCAATGCCTCTAACCCTAGCCCTAAACATAACCCTCCATCTCCCACACCATAACCCCAACCTTAAACCTCAATGTCCCGCAGCCTAGCCCTAACCCTAACCCACCATCTCCCAATGCCTCTAACCCTAGCCCTAAACATAACCCTCCATCTCCCACACCATAACCCCAACCTTAAACCTCAATGTCCCGCAGCCTAGCCCTAACCCTAACCCACCATCTCCCAATGCCTCTAACCCTAGCCCTAAACATAACCCTCCATCTCCCACACCATAACCCCAACCTTAAACCTCAATGTCCCGCAGCCTAGCCCTAACCCTAACCCACCATCTCCCAATGCCTCTAACCCTAGCCCTAAACATAACCCTCCATCTCCCACACCATAACCCCAACCTTAAACCTCAATGTCCCGCAGCCTAGCCCTAACCCTAACCCACCATCTCCCAATGCCTCTAACCCTAGCCCTAAACATAACCCTCCATCTCCCACACCATAACCCCAACCTTAAACCTCAATGTCCCGCAGCCTAGCCCTAACCCTAACCCACCATCTCCCAATGCCTCTAACCCTAGCCCTAAACATAACCCTCCATCTCCCACACCATAACCCCAACCTTAAACCTCAATGTCCCGCAGCCTAGCCCTAACCCTAACCCACCATCTCCCAATGCCTCTAACCCTAGCCCTAAACATAACCCTCCATCTCCCACACCATAACCCCAACCTTAAACCTCAATGTCCCGCAGCCTAGCCCTAACCCTAACCCACCATCTCCCAATGCCTCTAACCCTAGCCCTAAACATAACCCTCCATCTCCCACACCATAACCCCAACCTTAAACCTCAATGTCCCGCAGCCTAGCCCTAACCCTAACCCACCATCTCCCAATGCCTCTAACCCTAGCCCTAAACATAACCCTCCATCTCCCACACCATAACCCCAACCTTAAACCTCAATGTCCCGCAGCCTAGCCCTAACCCTAACCCACCATCTCCCAATGCCTCTAACCCTAGCCCTAAACATAACCCTCCATCTCCCACACCATAACCCCAACCTTAAACCTCAATGTCCCGCAGCCTAGCCCTAACCCTAACCCACCATCTCCCAATGCCTCTAACCCTAGCCCTAAACATAACCCTCCATCTCCCACACCATAACCCCAACCTTAAACCTCAATGTCCCGCAGCCTAGCCCTAACCCTAACCCACCATCTCGCGACGTAGACGGCGTTGCACTATTACTATGCATGCGCAGTTTTGCGAATTTTCTAGGATCTTAAATATACGCTCCTAAGTGCCGTGGAAATCGTATCTCTGAATCAGGCCCAATGTCTCCAGTCTCTGAATTAGAGATTACTCTTTAGGGGATTCGAACCCCCTCGTCTCTGTGATTGGGTGATTCTGCAGAGCTTCACCATCAACCTTCACTGTGATTGGTCTGTGCTGCCCCCTTCAATCTGATTGGCTGCTGAAGAAAAGACACGGGAGGGGGGCTCATTATAGTTGCACCGATGTCATGTACAGGGAAAGTGAACTATGACACTATGTCTGTCTGTGTCCACCTGTAATTCTACAATTAGTTTAGGGCATTGTGTAACAGCTCTTTTTTTTTACAATCTTAAACTAATTAGACAGTAAAAGTGTTTAACATTTTTAAATGTTTTTTTTCTAACATATTATTATTTTGTATTTTCACAGTATTTTCTTCAAGTCACTTTCCAAACCACAGAAAACTGGGGGAAATAGGTAAGCAATAGAATTTTCTGTCTGTCTAATGAATGCATTGCTAGCATAAATTTCATTATTTATATGTATAATTGCTCTCATACAGAATTTGATCCAGAGTATGAATATAAGAAGAAATTTGGCTGAAAGTTAACCCTGGGCAAAACCACGTTGAGTTTAAGAGGGTGGGGAGGGAGAGTTTACTTTGTTGCAAACTGTATTAGAGTTGAGGGGTGATGCTTTGTAGCCCAAGTCTAATTAACAGTGTAAAAGTAAAGCTGGTCATTATCTGAAAGTTAATTTGACCATCCCTAAAATTTAACATGGCTTCAGCCAGATGTTGCTACCACAGAAACAATACTATCAGCACAAAGGATATTTAGTCTAAAAACAAAACAAAAAGTAGCGCAAATTTTAGTTCTCGCAGATTGCGACCCCAAGTCCCTTGTAAGAGATTTGCATTCTCTCCCGGGATACCAGGAGAAGTGCCTGAATTTTGGGAGTCTCTGAGATGAGGTCACAAGTGAGTGCTCCCTCTTAGACAATTTACATTAGAGACTTTGGCGTCATTAAGCCCCGCCCCCTCGCCCCACCCTCTCACAGTAAGCTATGGCTTCCCTCCGGGAGAACCTGGAGCTTTCAATAGTCGCAACCCTGATCTAAGCTAGAGCAGTCTGAAAAATCTGAGTGAAACACAAAACAAAACTCAGATACTGAGGCCTGAATGCAGTCCTATAAAAGCCTGAATCCCTGTCACCTCACCTCCGTTCCCTTCAGGGGCCTTTAATGCAAGAAATTCCATTGCCTTCAGTTTTAGTACTGCCAAGAATTCCCCACAACCAGTCATTTGTTCCAGTCAGGAGAAATGAGAAATCACGCACTTCACAGTGTGTCTAACTGATAGCAGCGGACATATTAATTAAACAAAACTTCAACCCGATTACCACTTGCACCTTCTGCTGTTATGTTTACTTGAAATGAATACAACAGACTGACAAGTGAGCCAAGAAGAAAGTCATTGGCATCTTACAGACGAGAAGCAATTCTTTCATCAGGCTGAGTTGTTATCTAATTCTGCTTTTATGCATCCCTATTAGTGTTTCGTTCCTTTATCCCTAAGGAAAGAAAAAAGGAACAAAAAAAAAACACAACACAAAAACGTACATCACTAAAGAAATCAGCGTTACGGCATTCATGATCTAAGTCGATGTTGTCTGCTTAAATTCACCCCTCTTCATTCTACAAACTTTATGCTGCTTTATTCTACTTTACTCTGTTGCCGCTGCGCATAGATTCCTAACGAGATTCTGACAAATCGAATCATTTTAATCAAACCGTTCGAGTCGACACAGCTGCGTGGACAATATGCAAATGATGTTTGTGAGTAAGTTGCGCCACAAAGAAAATAATCCACCGATGAAGGCTTTATTATTCACCATGGCGTTTGAAATGTGAATTTTTGGACAACGCTGACAGATGCCTTCCACGTGAATATTTCAACGTCTCTATAAGCTAAAATGTTAAACATATGCAGCGATGTGGAGTTTGTAAGCTGATAATGCGCTTGACAAATGAGTCTAGCGATATCCAGTGTTTTCTCAGATGTGGGCTGGAATTCACCTGAGGTCTAAATACAGTGAGGAGGAAGGTCACAGGAATTTGAATGAAGGAAGAATAGAAAATCTCCTCTAGAGAATGCAGCGTATAATAAAAGTGTGACAGAGGATGATTAATTATATTTTAGAGCGAGATAATTCCAGGAGAATAGGACTGAGTTATAAAAATAAGTTTCTAACATTTTCTAGATGTAATTAAATCAGCGGTGTTAAAGTCCGGGGTTAAGGCCTTTCAGGAAACCCGATTCTGAAGCACAGAATAAATAAAAGAACCTCATTTGCATGGGCGCTGTCTGAATCCTTCCATGTCTTTGAAAGTGCAGGAATTCACTACAGGAGCATATTAAAATACATGGCTCCATGGAAAGCATGCTTATCTGAAGTGCAGAGGTGGACGTTAACCAACGAAAAATTAGTTATCAAAGAAAATTTTAAGCAGTTTATATTAAAAGATGTTAAATCCGCCGTCAGTCCCTCTTGGGTGGTCTTTTTTTATGTTTAATATTTATTACAGAATATATCTCGCCGTGAGTGCAATTGACAGCTTTGTGAAGGGGCATCTGGGCCGGGCATAGTGACAGCGAGAGTAACTCATTCTAAGCAGTAGAACAGATGGGGCATCTGTAAATGGTCTTGGCAGCTATTCTGGGAATGCTGGGAACAGCTGACTGCCGCCAACAGGAATTTTGGGTCCCGCGGATGCTGTAGTGCTCCTCTTCCTTATGTTACGTCTGTTGTGAAGTCTGGTACAGCTCTCCAGAAGCAGGTATTAGCGGTAGGAGACCGGAGACAGTGACTCATTTGTCTCCTACTGATGATACTTGATGCTAGAGAGCTGAGGTGAGTATCAGTGCTAGGCCCCCCTCCCTCTCCAGGCCCGGGTCAAAAGTTCCCGTAGTTCCCCCTGATAACAATCCCGTGCGCATGTTCTGTGGAGACACAAGACTATTCCGCCCATACAGACAAGTCTTCTGTGCATGGGCAGGGCGGTGACCATTCAGAGCTCGTGTTGACTGTGATTGTGTTACGCATATGCCAAATATCTAGAGACCTGTATGTTAGCCTCTGTTGGTGAGCACACAGAATCTGATCTTATCTCTGGATCCAGTCCCAGGTAACATTAGTCCTTCTGTCATCTACCCCGATCTTTCTCAGGTCAAAGCAGCATTAGCGTCTCAATATTTTTTTCAGGTGCTGCTAAACCAAAAGAAATGCCGCATTTTTGTTGTAGATTGCCTCTCTCTTAAATCATCCAACTAAATAAAAATACTGTTATCCGGAAACACTGGAAAACTGGAAATTAAAAATACTCCTAGCTGGACTTCTGTGCAGCTTTCAAAGCTTTATTATAAGTTACCAAATATTAGATATGTCGTACTCCTCCTCCATCTTCCACTGCACTTATTCCATGCCTCCATTCACCCCTTTTCCATCTCTCCAGGCCCCTTAGGGGCATCTGTAAATGGTCTTGGCAGCTATTCTGGGAATGCTGGGAACAGCTGACTGCCGCCAACAGGAATTTTGGGTCCCGCGGATGCTGTAGTGCTCCTCTTCCTTATGTTACGTCTGTTGTGAAGCCTGGTACAGCTCTCCAGAAGCAGGTATTAGCGGTAGGAGACCGGTGACAGTGACTCATTTGTCTCCTACTGATGATACTTGATGCTAGAGAGCTGAGGTGAGTATCAGTGCCGGGCCCCCCTCCCTCTCCAGGCCTGGGTCAAAAGTTCCCGTAGTTCCCCCTGATAACAATCCTGTGCGCATGTTCTGTGGAGACACAAGACTATTCCGCCCATACAGACAAGTCTCCTGTGCACGGCCAGGGCGGTGACCATTCAGAGCTCGTGTGGACTGTGATTGTGTTACGCATATGCCAAATATAGGGGATGCAGGTTGACGCCCCAATATCTAGAGACCTGTATGTTAGCCTAGACCTCTAATTCCATCTCTCCAGGCCTTTTACTTTATATCTCCAGGCCCTCTCCTCCATTTCTCCAGGCCTCTTACTCCATCGATGCAGGCCCCTTATTTTGTTTTTCCAGCCCCCTTACTCCATGTATCCAGGCCTCTTATTCCATCTCTCCATAACTCTTAACCCATCTCTCCAGGCTCCTTACTCCATCTCTCCAGTCACCCCTTCTCCATCTCTCTATGCCCCTTACTGAAGCTCTCCAGTCACCCCTCCTTCATTTCTCTACAGGCCTTTTAGTCCATCCCTCCTGCCATCACTCCTTCATCTCTAAAGAACTATTACTCCATCTCTCCAGGCCTCTTAATCTATTTTCCAAGGCCTCTTACTCCATCTCTTTAGTCACCCCTCCTCCATCTCTCCACACCTCTTACTCAATCCCTTTGGCCACTCCTCCTCCATCTCTAAAGACCTATTACTCCATCTCTCCAGTCTCCCCTCCTCCATCTCTCCATACCTCTTACTCAATCTATCTAGTCACTCCTCCTCTATCTCTTCAAGCCTATTACTCCATCTCTCCAGGCCCCTTAATCAATTTTTCCAGACCCTTTGCTCCATATCTGCATGTCTTTTGCTCCATCTCTCCATACCTGATCTCAGTTTTCCATTTATCTTTGGCTGTGTAACACAACCTTATCCTGTGAGCTAGCTCTGGATTTGTGTTATCTCTGTAAAGGCTTTGAGGCATTCCATGTGCTATGGTGCTCACTTTGTGAACCTCTGGTCTATCACTAACATTTATTTTACAAAACAAGAACAAAAACAAACATGTTATTGCTGCTTTAAGCTTAACTTTTCATGTAACACAGATCTTACTTTCACAACTATAAAGTACCGGTTATAACTTCCCCATAAAATGGTTTTGCAGTCGCTGCTTCTTGAATAAAGGAGAGATATTAGTAAAGAAATCCTTTGATGACCCCCTCCATGCCAAATTATGCTGGCACATTCAGACAGACTCTCTAAAAATGACAATGTTCCTGTTTTCACCCTCAGACAGACTCTGTCCTTTCCTTTTATTATGCTTCAGATAGCAAGTTAATTTCCGAATAGATTATGATTGTCGGTGAGTTCCATGATTCAAATGCTTAATTCCCTCAGTATTTCTCTCATGACTGCTCAGTACTGTTGAGAATAAAAGATTCACATTTATATGATCTGATATTAAATCCATTATTGGTATTATGATGGAGGCAAATAACTATCAACCAAATTTCACTTTCTGTCCTCGGGAGATTTAGCATCACAGAAGCCCGTCTTCCTTCCAAAATACGTGCTAATGATACCTTGTAGTAATTAGAGAACTTAGCAAGAATAATCTCCCTTCTTCCTCTATAGGCTCTTTAAGATTTAATATCGGAATTGTCTGTGCTTGAATAGGCACTTTGCAGACTATTGTCTGAGAATTCAGCCTAGTACTTCACACAGACAGAGACATTATTAAAATCTTAAATATCAAAAAATTACAATTATGGCACAGTCGGGATTCTTCAAATTTCGACCGTATGGGGTCTTTGCATTGAAGAGTGTTGTTAACTGCACATGAAATAATTTGCTTTCATTTTCGCTATGTTGTTTTTTATAATTAAAAAAAATGATACACACTTATGCTCAGTTAAACCTTTCCCAAAATTGGCGAACATTCTGCCAGACATGGTGGGCCCACCTGCTAGGGAGAGTTGAATAGGACTTCAGAGATCAATAAACTTTTGTTTACTAACCAATTAGCAGCTACTGGCATCCTGCAGAGATCAGACAATGTAGCTGACATCACCCATTCAATGTTCTTTAGAAAGAGTG
>WWET01001370.1:127452-151071 GCA_011038615.1 Limnodynastes dumerilii | reverse complement strand
GTCACAAATTGACCCCCACCATCCCATCCAATCTGCTGTGAGACCTGCCCTTCTTTATTTCCAATCATGGAGCACAAATACCTGTATATACACTAGGGTTGCCGACTCTCCCGGAATGTCCGGGAGACCCCTGAAATTCAGGCAGTTCTCCCGGTATCCCAGGACAGCCGGCAAATCTCCCACAAGGGACTTGAGGCCTGTGGTTTCATGGAAACCATGCCCTCAAGTTCTGCCCCCCTGCCTGGCAACACTAGTATTCTAATGTTGCTAGGGACTGAGACGGACTTGATGACGCAATTTGCATCATCAAGCCCCGCCCCATCCCTATTAAAACTAAAATGGGTCATTAATAGTCAATCAGTGGGGCTTAATGATATGATTTGCATAAATCATGTCATTAAGCCACGCCCCCTGCATGCATCTAAGGCTTCCCTCCAGGAGATCCCAGAGGGAAGCTATTAACAGTCGGCAACCCTACCATACACGGAACCTGAGAACGGCCAATCGGAATTATGGATCTAGCCCATGCTAGTGCAGGACAGCTCCTATGGCTCAAATGAACAAAATAAGATATAACAGTGAAAAAACATATGCACAAAGCTAACTTTGAGACTGTTATCCATTATTACTGTATGTTATTGCTATAGTTTTATCATTTCAGCAATATCTAAATTCTGTTTATTACTTCTCCCAATGTGAGGAGAATTGTCATTATTCCTGTATGGGGAATAGCTCACACATGTCTTTTTGCAGTAATAGCATTTCTCTTATTATGCCTCACATCATAGAGCAGGCTGAACCTGTACAACATCTGCACAGTTCATTAGATGATCCGAGCAGCTCGATCCGAGCTTTCACGCAAAGGAATTGCATATAAACTTTTTAATGGCCTTTGAAAGCACGTGTGACGCGATTCACCAGGCCGGAAACCCACAGCTCAGCAGAAAGCTGGCTGCCCGCTCTGGTTCATAAGTCTAAAGGTGACCATACCCCGTGTAATATTGCCGCTGATATCAAGCTGCAATCACCAATAATCCTTCTCAAAGGTCATTGCCCGACCCAAGGGGGCACAGTGGTCAAATCTTGCTTGATTTGGTTATGTGAGATTGGCCAATTAATATATAGACCGCTTAACGCCATGATTTATTTTATTTTTAATATGTTATTAACTGGTTTTTATATAGCGCGATCATAAATCATTATAAACATTAGGCCTGATCCAGACCTCCATGCGTTTTCCATCAGTCCCCTCTTGTCCGCACAGATATGAATCTTGCCGAACTGCTAACCACAGGGCCACCTTCAGAATTGGTGGTGCCTGGGACACACCCATGGGTCCCCGCCCCCTATGTGATGTCATCTGTGACGTGGACGGGGCCCCGCGGACCTGCTCTACCATTTGGCCGATGCACATGGAAATTCTTCTCTGTGTATTGGCCATGTAATGATGGCGGGCCCCCAACAACTGCGGACCCGACTGTTGCCCTGGCTAGCCACCTTCATTAACATGCCTATCCCTGCCTCCTTTGTGGGGATTAGGCATGTGGAAATGAAGAGCCGCCCCCGTACAGATTCATAGCGTAACATCTGTAGATGTAAAGTATTAGAGAACTTACGCAAGCGACTTAAGTAAGTCCTCTAATATTCTTTATTCAGTTTCAGGCCCAATCATTATAAAACAAGACTGGGCAGTAACAAACAGACTGGGGACCGGATATTGTCTTAAATTCCGCATGGAAGAGGGAAGTGAACTCTATTGCTATTACTCTCCTCTCTCATGTAGAGATTGTGTCACTTACCCTGCTGGACGACCGCTGATCTACTTGTAACTCCTTTATCCTTTATCTTTTCCATACTGTACAATTATAATGCTTCCCCTTACCACCTCGGTGGGGGAAGGGGAAGGCCAACCCCTTTCTTATTGAATCCCATCGTACGGAACTAAGTTCCATACAGTAGGACTTACGTTACTAAAACTATTTGGAGGGTGTATCGCCCTCCCATTCATACAGCCCACTTAGGCGTAAGTGGGCTAATGTTCTCAGGTGTGTAAGAGGCCCTGCTCGCAAGCTTTCACTCTATAGGCCGTTGGGTTTGATACATAATGGGAAGTGCTTAATATATTTCACACAAGTGACCACCCGGGTTGTATGATAAAAGTGGTTAGTTCACTGTATGATCCAGTCACATAGCAGTGTTCATAGCAGAGGGTGATTTTAGTATGAAAGGAGAAGGTGTGTATGTTTCAGTTAATCAGGTAATATAAAGAAAACTGGATAGCAAAGTGGTTGTAAATAGGGTAGAAAAAGGTTAAGGAGGTTGAGGACTCTGGTAAGCTTGACTGAAGAGGTGAGTTTTAAGGGAGCACTTGAAACTTGGCAGTGTAGAAGATAGCCCTAATTGATGGAGAAGGTTATTCCAGAGAGTCGGTGCAGCTCAGGAGAAGTCCTGTATTTGGGAATCAGAACATTTATTAAGAAGAGTGTAGAAGAGCCTTGCAAACCCTGTGAAGATCTGAGAACTGGGCTGTGATATATTATTAGACAAAGGTAGATATGTACGTGGGTGTAATCTTATCGATGGCATTGAAAAGAAAAATCCCGTATGATAGCGCACCACTACAAACAATTACAGCCATACTGCTGGAGTGAGTTATCCAATCACTGACAGTCAATGGAAGAACAACCTGTATTTTTATGGTTCTATTGTTCATCACAGCTGGATAAATGTCAAGTGTTCAAAAGGTTTTTATAAGAGTCTTTGTAAAATAATGAAAAAAATTCAAAGCCTTTAGTCTGATAAATGTATTCTGATGTACAAATATTATATAAGAAATGTATTAGCATTAAACATATAAGCCATATGCAGTGTATATGCAGTATAATATGCAGACTATATCAGGGATAGTTAGCCCAGGCTCCTCCAATGGATTGAATGCACCCATAAGTAATTCCTTTGGGCCTGATCCAGACCTAGGACGCATAAGATCAGCATTTTTGCCGATCTGCGCATGCGCTGGGCAGGTGTTGCCCGACGTAATCAATGCGCAGGATCGGGCGTCTGGAACTACAGTGTAGTTACAGAGGAAGATGCGGGAAGCTCCGTAACTACAGCATAGGCGGGGGGAGGGAAATTAGAAAGGGAGGGCTGGATTAAGGCCTTACGATCATGTGGTCGGCGTAATTACACACTGTTACGCCGGCTGAAGTTAGGGTACACTTCATCCGGCGCAACAGTGTGTAATTACGCTGGCCACAAAGGGGGAGTGTCGGGGGGAGTGTATAGGAGCTACACTGGCTGTAAATATGCAAAACGGCACAGCGTAGCTCTGGATCAGGCCCTTTGAAGCTAATACAGAAGCTGACGCATTTCAGTTTGCAATGACTTTTCATTAATATTGCCCATGCTGCTAGCCTATTGGCTGTCTGAAAAAAAAAAGAATGAAAAAGATAGTGTGAGAGGCTCTGCAGAGCTGTGCAGAACCTCTCACACTGACAGACTGCTCAGTGCTGTAACAATATACACACAGAGGAAGAAAGGACACAGTGGAGACAGCTGTAACAATGCTGCAGACCATCAGTGTGTGGTGTTCCATGCCCTCTCTCTCTCTCTCTCTCTCTGTAATTTCCTGTGCAACCGAAGCTCTGGATATGGACCTTTATTTCACACTGAGCTTTATTTCACACTGAGCTTTATTTCACACTGTAGTGCATAATATTTTTTATTTTATTTTAGCTCATAAATTAATGGAATATTTCAATGATACGAGTGGATTTAGCAGTGCTCTGATACAATTGTAACACTAAGCCTGATCCAGACCTACGGCTGTCGTCGTTTTTACGGCGACCGTATGTGTAAGAGCGGCATTTTTGCCATTGTGCGAATGCGCCGGGTGTAACTATAGCGTAGTTACAGAGGAAGGGGCGGGCAGCTCCGTAACTACAGCGCAGGCGGGGGGAGGGAAATTAGGAAGGGAGGGCTGGGTTAGGGCCTTACGATCATGTGGTCGGCGTAATTACACACTGTTACGTAGACTTCAGCCGGCATAACAGTGTGTAATTACGCCGTCCACAGGGGGAGTGTCGGGGGGTGTGCATAGGATCTGGATCAGGCCCTTTGAAGCTAATACAAAACTGACGCGTTTGCAATGACTTTTCATTAATATTGCCCATTGCTAGCCTATTGGCTGTCTGAAAAAAAATGAATGAAGAAGATAGTGTGAGAGGCTCTGCAGAGCTGTGCAGAACCTCTCACACTGATGGACTGCTCAGTGCTGTGACAATAGACACACAGAGGGAGAGAGGACACAGTGGAGACAGCTGTAACAATGCTGCAGACCATTAGTGTGTGTGGTGTTCCGTGCCCTCTCTCTCTCTCTGTGTTACATGACTGGAGAGGACAGCGGTGCAGAACACCAGGCAGTAAAAAAATTGTAAATTGGGTCTGATTATCAATCAGGAATCCTGATCGGTGAGATATTTGAATCCTATGGTCAGATTTACTAAGCTGCGGGTTTGGGAAAGTGGAGAAGTTGCCCATAGCAACCAATCAAACTGTAGCTTTCATTTTCCTATTACCTACTAGAGAATGTCATCTAGAATCTAATTGGTTGCTAAGGGCAATATCTCCACTTTCCCAAACTCGCAGCTTAGTAAACCCCAGGTGTTCATTAGAGCTTCTGATGGTGGGGAAGGGCTTGGTTGCAGGTTCCCAGCAGGTTACGGCCCTTGGAGTAACTGAATAGTGTGGAGGCACGGCGGAACAGTCGGACGAGCAGGATGCAAATAGCAGGAGAACAAGGAAATGATCCGAAACAGGGTGATGAAATAAGGCAAGGATAGAGAGTCCAAGAGCCAGACCAGAGAGATTTTTGTCCCAATCTACGATAATTGTGTGATCGGCCCAATAATTGCCCAGCTTAAATGTTTTGGATTTTTCATTGCATTTTATAAAGAGTCTTAGAAAGACCATTTAAACATTTGACTTTTATCCTACTGTGACTAACAAAAGAGCCACAAATGTACAGTTTTTTCTTACATTGTTTATGGGTTTGTAGGTTAGTAAGAGGATTTTGTATTTAATTCAGTAAAATTCAGGCAAGTAATATAGAGACTGACAGAGTGGATCGTCTCTAGAAGAGTTTTGCAAGAATATAGGGTTTTGCAAGTAAAATCAGTCAAGCTGCTGCATGGAATATAGACTGTAGGGGGGTAATTTAACATAATGCAGCAATCAAAAAAAAAAATTCTTGTTAGTTCCTTTAAAAAATGTAGCTAGGGAAACTGATTAAACCCAGCTTCCTAGAAATACTGGAAAGCAGAGGTAAGACTTATTAAGGTACAGACCATGGTAAGACCATTATCCACCATTCAGTGCAATGTCCCATGGCGCGTTTGACATGGAAACGGAAAATGTATGTTTCTGGGTCTATATTCCATAAAAATTTGTTTATTTTATCAAGAAAAGTTTATCACCTCTCTTAGATGTACCGCCCTTATCAGATAGAAATTCATATACTTTGCCAATGCTCAGAGATGTCACCTTGGAGTGTGGGTCCCCCTATTTCGAAAGTTCGGAACTGGCTGGTATAGCAATTGCTTATGCCTCGATGAGCCATTGCAATCGAAACGCGGAGCACAAACACGGTGCTCCGAAAGGTGAGTTTCCAACAACCCGCACCCTAACCCAAACCCTAAGTCTCCCCACCCCCGCAGCCTAACCCTAAGTCCCCCCCGCAGCCTAGCCCTAAGACCCTCCCAAAGCCTAACCCTAAGTCTCCCTCACTTAAATGCTCCCTCACTGACGAAAGTGAATGGATGTGTATGGTAATCGCATACTCACCCATTCATAAAAAAAAATTCTGAGAGGGCTCGCATTCGAAATAGGGACAGCCAAAAAACAGCTTTCGGCTGTCCCTAGTTCGCAATGCGAGCCCTCGCAGCAGGGACTCACAATGGTCACCATAGAACATTGTTAAATAAGGTAAAAAGCCCTAAACCTGTCCAGATTGTTCCTCTATATGATTATTTTAAATTTTTAATCATCTAAACTTACTATGGATTGTTATTTATTAAACACTAGCTGAATTACCCGGCGTTGCCCGGGTTTAAATCTTCAAGTTATTAAGCTATCAATGAGCCGAATATAACTGTCAACATTTTAGCAGCTCTTCCAACACACCCATGAGGTGGCTGCCCTGTGTAGTTTTTGTTTTTGGGGTGTCTCCAGTAGCCCTAATCTCAAGCTTTTCTTTAAAATCCCAATATCAGGACAAAAAAAGCTCAGCCCCATTCTGCTCAAACTCCGCCCACCACTGACCTCATTTGTTCAAACCACACCCTCTTTTACTTAAGCGCTGTCCCTTTTGTGGCATGCGAATCAGAACAGCTTAGAGGTATGTTAACAATTAGAAGAGCTAAGAGGTATGCTAAAAATGTCGTTAACGCTATATTCAGGTAATGGTCTTTTTTATTTATTTAATATTTTTTTAAAGAAAACTCATGCCTAATTATCTAGCAATTACCTAAATTCATCCAGTAGAAGACCCAGAAGAGACTTCCTGGGTCAAAATTCTGCCCATTGCAGTTGTGAGGGACACCAAAAACTCCATTAGGCAACTGAGACCAATCTCCACCCCTCTGTGATGATCCAATTGGAACACCTCACGTTGGTTTCATCCCAATCGATGCAGAGGTGTCTGAATGCATAGTAAGACACACAAACAGACCAATGAATTTTATATATTATATTTGTTACCCCAGCAGGGAATAATTTACCTCACAATTTACTGCATTATTGGTAGCTTCAGTAGATGTTCAGATGCTTTTGTAAACTAGAGAAAAACAAATTCATCTGAAAAATTGTTATTTTCATCTGACAACTTAGTTATGTCCCTGTTTAATAGTTGATTTGTAAGCTGCATTGATCAAAGATATTGGTTCAGACCACAACAAAATGGCCGCCTTTCGATGATTACGTTTCCAGTCTTAAAGGGGGTTAAGAGAAATGGGCTGGATCCAGACTTAGGAAGGAGCTTGTAATTAAGAGAGGAAAGTTACTCCTGGGCTATACCATGTTGATTGCAGGGGGAGTCATATTTCATCTGTTGCAAACAGTATTAGAGTTGAGAGGTGATGTTTCCTATCTCAAGTCTAAATAACAGTGTGATAGTAAAGCTGGTCAGTATCTGTGTGCAGTAAGCAATTCAAAGATATATCCCTGCATGCAAAGAATACAATTAACTTCACTCCCCCTGAAAGCAAAATGGTTTAGCCCAGGTGTAACTTTCCTCTCTTAGGACCGGATCCTGACCTAATAACGTCAGGTCACTGACGCACGCAAGGCCCTACAGATGTTACGTTAGGGTTACTATAGTAACCCTAGCGTACAATCGGACAGAATGGGCTGTGCTTCCCCTCCACCCACTAAAATGTGTGGGGGGATGCAAATTGTACAGTGTTGGAGGGGGCTCTCACACTGCTGTGGATCAGCAGTTGTACGGTCCGCTGATCCACACGATACAGTTAATGCAGGCTTATGGCAGCATAAAGCCATAAAGGCCGCACGGGAGAGGGGAGTGACTGGGTGGGGAACTCCCCTCTCTCGTGGACTTAGAGACCCCCGCACGTATGGAAAACATGCAGGGGCCTGGATCCGGTCCTTAATTACAAGCTCTTTCTTAAGTCTGGATCCAGCCCAATGACTGTGTATTGACTATAGAAACACATCAGATCAGGAACCTTTTATCTTGATCTCATTTATCCTGCCTCTTCTCAGCAGATGCTGGTAGATTATACTACTATGTACAAAGCGCCTCCAGGGGCCATTTATCGATGGCCCATTTCTTTTGTCATCTGTTTCTCCTTTAGGGACAGTTGATTAAGCTGCTCATTGTACTGTAAAAACTGTATTAATATAACTTCTTTGCTCTGACAACATGTTTCCATCCTACATTGTTCTGTATACTCCCAAAGACCATTCATTCTGTTTAACATTAATATTTTATGAATACCGTATAGTAGAGAGAATTTAGGATGTGAGTTTTCTTTGTTATTGTTGAGATTTAAGTATTGCTGCTGGTTGCTACCCCTCATTGTCTGTGTTACACAGCCTGAGAGGCGCTTGGTTATGATGTCACAGAGTAGTGCCTAACAAATGTAACCCTAACCCTTCCTCATAGCCTGACCCTAAGACTCCCCTCCCCACGCAGCCTGACCCTATGATTCCCTTACCCACAGCCTGACCCTAAGATTCCCCTTTCTGTAGCCTAACCTTAAGACTCCCCTGTCTGTAGCCTAACCCTAAGACTCCCCTGTCTGTAGTCTAACCCTAAGACTCCCCTGTCTGTAGCCTAAACCTAAGACTCCAGTGCCCATAGCCTAACCCTAAGACTCCCCTTCCTGTAGCCTAAACCTAAGACTTCTCTTCTAGTAGCCTAACCCTAAGAGTCCCTTCCCTGCAGGCTGACCCTGACCCTCCCCTTCTATAAACCTAACCCTTCCTTACCCAGAGCCTAACCCTAAAGCTCTGCAAAACATGAATGGGTAATGCCGAATTACCTAAATTTTTTTTTTTTTTAAAGCTGCCTTTTCGATACAGAGACAGTTTTTGTCAGTCTTTCATTTTAAAAGACAGCATTCGTGGTGACGACATGCACAACTTGCAGATATACCCAGAAATTCAGCAAAATTTGGAAATCTGTATCTGACCAATCATCTGGGTGTTTATACCTGTTTATACCCCAGGAATCAGTGCAATTTATACCACTGGTACCTTTATTGGTGACAATACATGTGATATTGATTGGAAAAAATTTCTTTTTGCAAATGACATAAAGATATGTAACAGGTTAGACACACCAGGAGGGGTAAACAGAATGATTTCTGATCTGGTTAGACTAAAAGAATGGTCAAGAGTGTGGCAACTGCAGTTTAATGCAAAAAAAAAACGCAAAATCATTAACTTGGGACTCAAAAACCCAAAAGCTCAATACATCATTAACAGAACTACAATAGAAACTTCTGAGGAGGAAAGGGATCTGAGGGTCACTTTTTCATGTGACTTAAAAGTAGCCAAGCAATGTAACACAGCAATGAGAAAGGCAAGGCAGATGCTTTGTTGTATAGGGAGAGAAATTAGTATCAGAAGGAGAGAAGTAGTAATGTCACTTTATAGGTCATTGGAATGACCTCACCAGAAATACTGTGTTTAATTCTGGGGGCCATTTTCCCAGAGGGACATCAATTTGTAGTGACTGTACTAAGAAGGGCAGCTAAAATGATGCATGGCCTGTGTCACACAACATACAAAGAAAGACTAGAGGAAGTAAACACCTATTGCTTGGAGCAAAGAAGTAACAGGGACAATATGATATCAGCTGTCAAATATATCAAGAGGTTAACCAGGGGAATGGGGCATTTTTCAAAGGAAAGGATGTACCGTATTCAAACACAAGGGCATGTGTATAAACTGGAGGGTGGCAGGCTGAGGAAAATGTGCCAAACAAACATCTTACTGAAAAGGTAGTTGATAAGGGGACTTCACTTTTTTAATAAACCAAAAAAAGGACCTGAAAGGAGACAGGCTGCATTTTCTAGTACTTGTAGGTCTCCTTTCTGGTCCTTCTGCCTGCAGTTCCACTATTCGCCAATATGATCTGAATACCTGCATGTCTCCTTTCTGGTCCGCCCGCAGGAGGATGTACTAAATTCATAGTGGCAAATACTGGAACTGCAGGCAGATGGACCAAAAAGGAGACCTACAAGTACTAAAAAACGTAGCCTGTCTCCTTTCCCTGCGCTTGGCTACAGATTTTTTTACTATTGCCATACCAATAGTAAAGAGATCTGTCCAATCAGGTGTCTTTGTGAAGGACCCGTGTTGAGGAACAACACACAGAACTTTTCACATTGACACCAGTCCTGTGTCAGACCTGGGAACACCCTTCTTTTTTCCTAGGTCTGAATCTCGGGATGTTACCGAAAAAGGGACGTTTCACATCACCACCAAGTACCCAGGTTATTGCCGAGACCCGAGTATTTGGTGGTGATGTGCAAGGGGTATAACTCAATAAAGTCAATACATTATTACAAGCTTAAGTTTCTTATAACTTCAGATAGAATTGCAAACGTGACGTGCATGCAATATAGAAGCATAAAAACCGTGTCTGTGCTGGCATGTAGATGCGATATGCCCCTCTATAGCCTTGCTATCGTGCTGTAAATCATGAAAATATAACCACAGCACGAGGATGGATTGAGATCCGCAGAGAATGGATGGCACCTTCTGTGCCTTTAAAGTGCATCTTCTGATATGAGATGGCTTTTGTCACACAAGGTATTAAGAGTCGCTCATTTCTGTGCTCCAAAGGGCTTGTTTTTGCTAGGGCTAATGGTAGGGATTATTTGTAGAGGAGAAAAAAAAGCGTCAAGTTGTGCTGTCATGAAATAAATACAAAGCGGACAAAAGACCTGGAGACGTAAGAAAAAGGGCAAACTTCCCCTCATTAGTTGCACGGCAGGGAGCAGTTTAATGCAGCGGTTTTTCGAAAAGGGCTTCCTCGGCATGTACGATCGTGTAATATTGCTATTACTAATACTGTTGCACTTTGGCTTTAGCACGGGGGGATTTGACAAACAAAAGTGACATCGTGTGTGTTATTCACATTCACAGCTTGCACGCCTAAAAGGCATGACCGCGCTAAATAGCTCATTAACAGGAAATATCCGCCATTTGCTGCTTGACATACATACACAGCACACGTGGTATAATGACCTGCACAAAAACAATGGCGCCATAAAAATAGATGTTCTAATTCAATGCCTGTGTCCTATCTTCATGTGACATTTCAGGGTGTATATTCAGTGATCACAATTGTTATTTTATTGGAGGAAAAAATACAGGAATATTTACAGCTCAGAGGGAGAGGCGGGATCATATGTAGATGACCAAACTTTGAACTGGATCCAGTGTTTAAATATAAGAGGAAAAGAGGTGGAACGTTACACCTGGGCAAAACTATGCTGAACTGCAGGAGAGGCAAATTTCATATGTTGTAAACAGTATTAGAGTTGAGAGGTGATGTTTCCCAGCCCAAGTCTAAATAAAGGTGTAATAGGGAAGCTGGTCAGTGTCTGTGTGCAGTAAGCAAAAGCAAAGTATTCCCCCTGTGAATCATAACTGTGGGTCCGTATTCAGAGATCCGTTTTTTCTCTGTTTTCTGTGCGCATTTATAAGTAAGTTTTAACTGCGCATGCGTAGTAACTTTATATATGCTGTTCACGTAGACTATACGCACGGAAGGGCATCACGGACGGACTTGTGAATCTCACGTGGGTAAATACGCACGGATCTCCCAAGGAAAAATACGCACGGAGGAATTTAAATAGAAATGGGCGGGGGGGGCATTTAAATGAAGGGAAGTGGGCGCGATTATAAAGATACGCACAGACGGAGGAAACATACGCTCGGAAAAGGCCACGGAAAGTTACAGCTGGTCTATGGAGGCGGAAGTCTCTGTGGGCACCGATTAGCAAGGGGGGTGACTGGGGTTTTGGTGGATGTCACTTGATCCGTCTGTGCGTATATTTGCTAACCCATCGCCAGATGGATCTCTGAATACGGCGCTGCAGGTCTGCAAGGAGAACCTGAAGAGAAGCCATAAATTGAAGCAAGGGGGAGGGGCTTAGTGTGATTGTGATTTATGCAAATCACATCATTACCCCTGCCCCTGTCAACCCCTTCTGTAATCACTAGTGTTCCGGGGGTGGGCAGGGCTTGATGACATCATCAAGTCCCGCCCATCCCTAGATTACAAGAGATCTTGGTAGCTGGTTGGGACTTGCGGTACATTTGCCGCCTCTGACAGGATACAAGGAGAATTGCCCAAATTTCGGGAGTCCATGCACCATTTTAGTTTCTCTTCTTTGCACTGTCTCTAATGTATTTATGTCCTTCTGGTTATATGGCCTCCAGAACTGAACACAATATTCCAGTTGAGGACGCACCAATGACCTATAAAGTGACATCACTACTTCTCTCTTTCTGCTACTAATTCCTCTCTCTAAACAACCAAGCATCTGACTTACCTTTCTCATTGCTTTGTTACATTGCTTGACTACCTTTATGTGACAAAAAATTGTGACTGCTAGATCCCTGTCCTTTGGCTGCTATATCCCTTGCCTCCTCAGTAGTTTCTAATATAATGCCATTAATGATATATTGATCTTTTGGGTTTTTGCGACAAGAGTGCATTGTGTGTGCTTCAGCCGCCCTCTCTATTACACTGCCTTGTAACCAGGACGGTGACCTCCTTATCCCCTCCATCCCGAAACCCATGGCACTACACCTCTCCCTCCTTAACCACACAGTGGATGATGGCACAATGGGCCTGATCCAGACCTAAGCCCGCGAGCGATCGGACACTGGTCGGGAGCGTAAAATCGGGCGAAAAAAACGCACTGCGCATGTGCAGTATGACAACTTCCGGTCGTCCGAAGGACATGAGCGTACAGCGAGCGTATTTTCAGCGTATTTTTCGCCCAAGGGGCGTGCGTTTTGTACGACGATACTCGAGTTACTACACAGAGGCGGGGATAGTCATTTAAATTGTACAGTATGGGCGTGCTAAGCCCCGTACGACCAGCGTATCGGTACGAAAATTCGCACGGACGCTTGAAAAAGTTAGGGTAGGGTTCAGCCGCCGTAAGTAGGTACAATCAATGGGAGTGTCATGGGTGTGAAAGTTTATACGCCCGGGCGAACACACGCTACGCTCGCGGTCGTAGGTTTGGATCAGGCCTAATGTTCTACAGGACTAAGATGACATGAAATGACAGCACAAATATTGTCAAGCCATGTCTTGCTTCCGAAGCTCCCAGAGGACAGGAAACAGAAATAGTTTACTAAGGATAATAGTAGACTAATTACGACATTTGAATGAATGCATGTTATTGCACACATTTTTTCCACTTCTCTTTTAGTTTCCATAGATAGCATATAAATATTAACATACAAACACATATACAAGATCATATCTCTTGACAATTTCCTTTCAACATCATGTTCTTACGAACAGCGGGAAATATGTTTGTAGTCCTGTTGAAAGAACTTGTGATTTTTTTTATGGGTTTTTGCATGTTTTAAAAGCATCATCTTTATAGGTTTATATTACTTGTGGTTTTTTGTGGTTTTTTTTTGTTTAAAAAATGGCCCCCTACAAGAATCAATATCACAGTTAGGGGAAGATGAAGGCCCAAGATAAAAAGCCTTTTGGATCTTGCGCTACTGCCAGTCTTATTGCGATGACACCTTGATGCGATCTTTATTTAATTCTCGCATGTCTCCGGTGATGCCTGTGTGAATTAATATATTTTCTGGGTCCAGGAGCTTCTTTCTCCCCTCTATATATCATTTTTTCTTTGATTTATCTTTGATATATCTTATATTCATATGAATGAGGAGCTGTACAAATTTCTCATGAGATCAATTTGCAAGCTTTTTTATGGTAAAAAGACCAGTTCCCTAGCGTGTACACTTATTTGATATGGAAATTTGCATTCTTGCCCTATATGCAAGATCATCCTTCTCACTAATATTTTTTTGTATATTTTTACAATAGGACAACATGTCCTTCTTGTATCATTATGTAATTGTTAGCATATGTAATGGGAAAATACTCATTTACATATAAATATAAATGTAATCATTTTATATGGAATAGTTACTAGTACAGTATCAGGCATATCATTTGCATACCTAATAATTGGGATACCAAGGGGAAGTCATTTTACTTTGCACACTTAGTTTTCTGTCTGTAAGGCTGTTGATGGGCACTCCAAGGTCTAGCATTAAATCACAAATGATAGCACAAAATCCTGTTGCTCATTTCACAAGGCCAAACATTTTACAATAAACCACACGTACGGAGGACACAGACGCACGGGGCGGCACACGGAAAGTTAGAGGTGGTCTATGGTGGTGTAAGTCTACGTGAGCACGGGTTAGCAAGGGGAGTGACCGGGGTTTTGGTGGGTGTTCCTTGCTACGTGCGTACGTATATTTGCGGTCGCGTTTAAAAAGGGAAGTCTGAATATGGTCCCAATACCCTATTCATAGTCCGTTTAATTCACAAATGCATGAATCTATGGCCCCTCTATAAAGCCATGATGTTGCCCGTGTTGTTGTTATTTGGGTTGAATGCATGATGGGAGAGGCAAGTCAACCATTGGTAGTTTATTGCAGGGTTGCCGACTCTCCCAGAATGTCCGGGAGACTCCCGAAATTCGGTCAGTACTCGTAACACAATACGCACATTTTCTGCTTGCTTGGAAACAGTAATGCATTGTTCCTGGAAGTCTAATCCTTTTAATGCTTTAGGAAATTAAGCCAATTAAGGAGCTTATTCAGTTTCTTTTGTCCGCAGAGAGTACATCTGTTGTCTTGCTTATATGTGCCTTGGATTCTGAAGCAAATACAATTTTATATCACAAAATCTGCCTATCAGTTTCATTTATTTTAAATAAGGCATATGGAGTCATACTGTTTGATATATGATATAATAAGATTACAGTACCTTTTTTAGATACTGATTTTATTTACTAAACTGCCATACACAAAATATAGTTGCAGTTGCATTCTGATTGTTTGTTATTGGTTTCAGCATACCTATTGATATTGCAACTTATTGCTAACTATTGATGACCAGAAAGGGACAGATACTGACTGACAATCTGGGGATCAGGGAGCGGATTCACACCTAAGATAAAGTTAAGAAGGTACAGATTTGCATTTATCCGCATTTATGTTTGAGGCAACTCCCATGACATACAAAGTGTATAGATAAAGAGGTTCTGTTGCACTGCTATATACCCCCTGCTGTTATTCAACACATGAATACGGATTGTCCCAACACAATCCAAAATCAGTACAGCATACGGCAAAATAATATACACATGGGTTAAATTGCACTGGAATAATGTTGAAGTATCTGATAAATAGAAAGTAGTAATTCAGTAGTGAGATACATGGGGCCTGATCGGGTACATTTTTACGATGGTCATAAGCGTAAATAAAAACGGACATTTGTACTTACTGCGCATGCTCAGGGCAGATGTTACGCTCATGTTACGCTATGAAAGTCTGAGCGTATGGGCCTTGACCGTGCCAGCTTTGTTACTACGCTCGGGGGGGCATGCCTGCCATATGTAAATACGCACAGAGGACGGGGTGAACCATTTAAATTGTACAGTATGGGCGTCGTAACTACGGAAGGAGCTCTACGATGGCCGCGGCTACGCTTGGAAAAGTTAGGGTAGGGTTTGCTCAGCATAAGACGGCAAAGTAAATATGAACAGGGGGAGTGCCTAGGGGAGTGCTTTGGAGGTACGCTGGCGTAAATTACGCTACGCACACAAGCGTTTCATGATCTTAGGTCTGGATCAGGCCCTTGGTATCAATATAGACACAAGAGGCAATATTTCCTGTTAGTATGAAAGATATAGTATCAATATAAACACACCAGGTGGATTTTTTCTGTGTGTATATTAGATCAGGTCTTCTTACTTGTTTAGTAGCACGTTATACCAAGATAAGTATACTTAATTCAATATCTAAAGGGTCAAGGATATAATCTATAGCTATACTTTTCAGGCACCTGAAGTTCTTAGTGTGACATATAGGTAATCCAGTCTTTGTATCTATTAATTTATTGCTGAGCATACAGTACAAAAATTAAATAAGCTGCACAGTCCTGAAAGCGGGATTCCCATAATGCCTGCAATAGTAGTGGTTTCCCGAAAGGGAATATGTCACAGTATCTACCATAAGTTTGAATCGTTTCAGGTTTAAAGTGTTGAGTCTTTCCTTTCTCCGGCTGAAATTTCTTTCCTCCTCCCAAGGCAAACTTCTCTATGTTCCAGACAGCGATCTTCAGTCTCCCATGTGCAGGGGTGGTGCTAGCATGTCTGGTGCCCCCCTGCAAAAAATTAATTTGCGTCCTCCCCTTTTATAAATTATTTCTTCAATAATGGCTTTCCTCTTTTAATACAAATCATAAAATAATTTTCCTTCATCATATTGTGCCCTTTCATGCTTACACTGCGCCCCTTTATCATCACACATTTTATTTTATCATCATCACCCTGCTTGTGCCCCCCTTTTAATAATCACCCTGCTTGTGCCCCCCTTTTAATAATCACCCTGCTGGTGCCCCGTTTGATGAACGTTACATGACCTGTACTATTATCATCACTTTGCTTGTGCCCCCTTTTATCATCACCCTGCTTGTGCCCCATTTTATCATCATCACCCTGCTTGTGCCCCCCTTTTAATAATCACCCTGCTTGTGCCCCCCTTTTAATAATCACCCTGCTGGTGCCCCGTTTGATGAACGTTACATGACCCTGCTTGTGCTATTACTTACCTTTTTTCTTCTCTTTGTTCTTCTGCCATCACTTTGTTTTGCATTCTGCAGCGCTTCTTTCTTCTGTCCTGGCTCCTCTCTGCACGCTGCTCACTAATAACGTCGGACGTGTTGACGTCACGCCCAATGTTTAGTGAGAAGGGAGCAGGAAGGAGCCAGGACAAAAGAAGGAGGATGTATAGTCCCGGCGCCAGGGCCGCTATATTCAGTAAGGAACTTAATTATTTTGTATCTTTTTTGTCTGGCGGGACCAGCGGGAGATTGTGGCAGAGGGAAGCTTTTCTGGCTTGGCGCCCCCCGCCACGCTTACCCCGCTTACCGGGTTCCGCCGGCCCTGCAAACACACACACACACACACACACACTTTTTAGCACTTCTGACTCCTGTGGTGGACAAGAAAGAGGAAATTGATGAAATGGGGGTGGTGCATAGCAGCAGAAGCCAATGAGGGAGTAGTCTAATGACATCAGCTACTCCCTGATTGGCTAACAGTCAGGCACTGTGGAAGGCTTTACAAATCTCTATGCAGAGCTCCATGCTTGAAACTATTAAGCAGGGAGAATGATCAGCTGATACTGCCGGCTCAGTTGCGCCACCCGTTCTGCTCTGGGCGGTGGCACTGCTCACACCAGCTTAGTTACGGCCCTTGTTGCATCACAACCACTGTAGAAAATGGAGACTGCTGGCAATTGCCATTGAACTGCTGCACGATGGTCTGTTTTGTGGCAGCAAACCACACCCCTAAAAATTATTGTGTTAATAAAATGTAATATATACATGTTGGTTGGTTGGCATTGTCTGTGCGTAGATTCCTTCTTAAGAAGGAAAATACACACGGTAAGATAAGGTAGCCCTATCTTAACTGCCATAAGGTGCCTAAAAACAGGGAGCAGGTTATGGGTGTCCACACCTAACTCACTATTAGGTGTGAATGCGGCTCACTGTGTTTCCTAGCTAACTCTTTGATTCTCTCATAATGATCCCAAAACTGAAACAAAAATCCTAATTTATTGTCCAACTACTGCATACAAACTAAAATAAACTCCTAAAATTGTTAAAGTTTACAAAAAAGTGTCTGAACAAAAAAGCCACATTTGCAGAAAATGTGCCGCTCATTGCAAAGAGCATGAATCGATTACCTGTAAAATGAGTATGAAAATTCTAAATAAGTCATTTTGTAACGTAATCTACGTTACTTGTTGCAACGTAGATTGCGTATTCACGTCTTAAAGATATAAAACATATCGGAAAAACCTGCATATGCGGCCGGAGCTCTGCATACGGCCCAATATTGTTATTTCATTGAAATAAACATACGCGCAGGGGTCTAATAATCTGCACAGTAGAGAGGAGAGATCGCCCATGTGCCTTCCATCTCTCGTGTAGACTGTAGGTCACCTACAAGTTCATAAGGGCTTCCTTAAGCCTCTGTGCAGGTCAGTGGCTGAACAGATTGTTGATCCGCATGGAAATGACAATTACGGACTGTATTCAGAGATCCGTCAGCGAATGATACGCACGGATGTTGCAAGGCAACCCCGATGACACTCCCCTCACACGGACGGGTTGTCCTTGACTTACGAGTGCCTCAATCACCCTTATCTTTAAGTGTGCAGTTCCGTGCGTATAATACTTCTGTACGTGCGGATCTAACTAACCGCGCCCTCACCGAGCCCTCAAACGGTCATTTAAATGCCTCCCCCCACCCACTTTCACGTGTCTGTCTCCGGACGGATTATAAACACGCCCCTCCGTACGTATTTTCTCACGTGCGATTCACAAGTCCATGCGAAATTTTTAACAAAAAGCGTTTCATCCCCAATTCATATGTCAATCAACATTAACAGCAACAAAACTGAGGATTTCATAAAGTAAAATAAAAATCATTGAAAGACAATCTGTTTCAAATTTTAAAAATCTTCTTAAAATAACCTTCGTAAATTAATTTGTTGATAGCAAAATACTGTTCAAATCATAATTATAATTTCAAGATATTTTATGCATATCAGTTGCTGCTTATTTGTGAATACTACATTAATAAAAAAATGGCAATAAGAAAATCATATTTTGAATCTACCATTTTAATATTATTAGGCAAACTAAAGTTTCTTTGTTACTTAGAAAATCATTACATATTACAATAACCTTTCAGTATTCTATAAAAGGTTTAAGTTTTCTCATTATTTAATGCTTGTTTGATTGACCTTGGGAAAATTTACTTTCAACAGTGAACGTAACATTTTTTTATATTTTTTCTTTTTTTGTTTTATTCAGTGTTTTTATTCTTGTTCTTATTCTTTTTATTCATGTTATTATTCTGTAGAATAATAAAATGTCATATCTCATTTATTAATAATATTGACATTGATTTATTGCTATAAAGAAGAACTCTTTTTCTATTCTGTTTTTCAGTTATTTTACACTGGGATTATTGGTGAGAAAAAGAAATGTACTTATACAATAAATGGCATAGTCATTAATGGTGTATTAAATTAAATGAGTTTCCCACTCGACCAAAACTCTGCAATGTCTCAATTATTCTACTGTGTTTCTTTGATCTTGGGTCTACATTTCTATGTAGAGTTTAATTTGCATGATGTTGTAATAAACTTGACAGATGAAGAATCAGGGAAAACATTATTAAAAACACATGTTCAACTTCATAAAAAAAAAAGTCCTAAAATGAAATGTCCTATTCTTTGCATTTTGCTTGCAAGGACTGAGTGTGGAATTAAATAACCATTTCCTTATAGTACTCATTTCCCCTTGTCTAATTGACTTGTATAGTAGATATCTCTAAGTGTTTACCTTATGTTTTCTTGTAGACACAGTTATTTTATGGGGTGAATAAATTAGTCAAGAGAAAACAACCCAGGGATCATTGTTATCATTACTTGGGGATTAGTGCAAGGATCAGAGGAGAACAATATAAGATGTAGAGTTTCTTTGGAGGAAGCTGATTAACTATGTATTCACTGTACCTAAAAAACAGAAGGTGACTATACACAATTACAAGATAACAGATTCCAGGTAAATACACAGGTGTGAGATAACGAATTTCAGGCATTATATACAGGTATGAGGTAACAGATTCCAGACTGAGTACACAAGGATGAGAATACAGACGCTGGTAAAATGGACAAAGAGCAATAAAGTCAAAACAGACAGGGAATCTGAGAGAAAGCAGGCGGCAGGAAAGAGGCAGGAGATAACATGAACATGGAAGAGACTAGAAAACAAAAGCACAGTAACAGGGAGCAGAAAAGAATGACCCACGCCTTTGCTCTGGGAGGAAGTGGTATTTAAAGCCAGAGCACAGGTGTAGGTTATAGAGAACATCAGCCTGTAATTAATCCAGCATGAGTCAAACAGCAGCCCCTAGGGGTAGGCCATGGTAATGGTCATAAATAAAAATAAGTAGTCCAGGTCTATTCCTAGAGGTGAAACAGGATACCCCAGTCCACGATGTACCAATCATGACATCACTAAGGCACAACAAAGACAATTCTTTTTTAAACCATAAACCATAACTTTTAGCCAATCATTTCACTAAGATGCAGTGTGTGTCCCTGTTCAGTTTAAGCAGCATATATACAAAAATATATGGTTTTGTGGAGGAAATATTAGTTATGTGCCACCGGAATGATATATATTAATCTGTATACTAGGTGTGCCATTTACAACTGGTTGCAAGGGGTTCATACCAGAACTCTCTATGCTAGGAGTTCTGTATGCTAGGAGATCCATTGCGGAACATCTGGCTCGCGCATGCACAGTGCTAGAAAATAATCCGACTTCCACAAGCAGCAGAAATCAGATGATCAACAGATATCAGAATTAGGGTCCAGATTCACAGTTACATAGTTTTCATCTTACGTACGTTGTTTAAGAATGCGTAGTATCTTATTTACGCTATCTACATACCATTTCTCTACGTAGATTGCGTAAATAATCTATTACGTAGTATCTCCATTCTTAAAACAAAATACGTAAAACGAAAACTACGTAAAGCTACGTGTGAATCGGGACCTAGGTCCTTTATTGTAATCGACTATTATGTGAATGTGGACAACAGTCTGCACTTGTGTATCGATCCAGAATCATACTTCGTTAATGTCTAGTTCACTCTCAAAAGACCCATTATTTGTGTTAGGTATCCAAATGATGACTGCTGAAATGCATGTTGTGTCATTTAACCAACTATTCTCTAAGCACTTTATTTTGCCATTTATTTAATGTTACCTAATGGCACCTAAAACTATTTTTTTTAATTTCTTAGTGGGATTATATCTATGGTTGGCAACTTTTGCAAATACATATCAGGGAGATAGGGATAGCACTTCTCAATGTGCTGCACTTAAAGGGTGTGTCCTGTACTGCCAATGGAGTCCTGCAAATAGCTCCACCTATGGCAGTGTCTAGAGCTACCAGAAAAACTATTTCTCAATATATATGGCAGCATCAGTATTTACTGATTATTGAATTGAATTTATTTTGAAGGTTGAGAATAGGAGATCACTGAAGTGAACATAGGACACACTATCTGGATTCTGTCATCATACCGCAATGACTTCTGGAACTGAATCAGCATTAGGGAGTTTGCCAAACACTTCAGGAAGTCAGGGAGATCACCCACTCTTCATGGAGTCTTCCTGATATTCAGGGAGAGTTGTCAACTATCTCAGGGTTGCCGACTTTTTAGAGCTTCCCTCTGGGAGAACCCGTAGGGAAGCTATAGATTTCAGCAAGGGGGCAAGGCTTAATGACGTGATTTATGCAAATAGCGTCATTAAGTCCCACCCCCTGTCAATCACTCCTGTAATCTCCAGCGTTTCAGGGGATGGGTGGGGCTTAATGACATCATCAAGCCCCGCACATCCCTAGTAACTCTAGGGATTACAGTAGTAATTGATGGCTGGTGGGGCTTGCGGGATACCGGGAGACCTGCCCAAATTCAACAACCCTGAACTATCTTATACTTTCATTAACAACAAATATCATTAGATAAAACCTTTTTGATAAGTAAAAAAGAGAAACAAGCATATGTTACTGTTACAGATGAGGGACCGGATTCACAGATACGTTTTTTTAAAGTACGCAATTATACGTGCGCACGTGGCATGGCAACACCCACCAACACCCCCGACACTCCCTTCTCATGGCCGTGCTGTCAGGGACTCACGAGTCCATAGACTACTTTGTTCTTTATGCGTGTACTTACGTGTGTATATGTATGCCGTAAGTGCAATTCTTACTAACCGCACCCTCATGCCTTCACCTAAATGCCTCCCCCCACCCACTTTCATGTAAATTTTCGCGTCCGTTTTTCAACCCCGCCCATCACCAAGTGCGATTCGTAAGTCCGTCCGTTAGGCACTTATGTGCGTATAATCTACTTAATGTACGGAAATAAAGTTACAACGCATGCGCAGTTAAAATGTACCTAAAAATACGTTCGCAACTCCACGTGAAAACAGATCTGTCAATACGGTCCAAGGATTCCATTACTTCTTGCTTATCATCCTGACCAATAACCATGGAATGTTTAACATTAAAAAAAATGTATTAAGAGTATTAAAACTTTTAAATGTCAACAGAAAATAAAACCCTTTTTTTTTGCCTCAGACCTTAAAACATTTGTTTAATTCTTATTCTGTCTCTTATAGACTCGCTATATTTTTAACGCTTAGAATAAACATTCTTTATTACCTCTCAGCTAGGGATCGAACAACAGAAAGGGCTGAAGAATGACTTTTTTTTTTCTTTTTAAAACTAATACGCAGAGAGTTGCAGTAGTAGCTATTATAAATCTCAATGCGGGGGCACATTAAAAGTACAATGTGGCACACAACATGATGCAGTATACATAGTGGTATTAATAAACACTTATAATTGAACCATTTTTCAAGGCTACAATATTGTGCAATTAAATTAAACAGTTCCCAGAGTTGAATTTTCTATCTCACTGTTAGAATTATGGACATTGTCTGTCTGTGTAAGTTTAATGCTATTATACTATATTTCCGCATTGTTCATGTGATAACAGGAATGATACATTTATTTTGGAAGAAAAAGTGGAATGTCGCTGCTTTCATGGCCAGCCTGATAGATGCATCCATAAATTATATATATCAAAGGAGGGGGCGCAAGAGGGTGTCTCACCCCCCCCTCCAAAATATGAAGGGGCGTCACAGTAGGGGGTGCCATGGAGGGAGTGCTGGCAGAGGATTGCACACTTGGCACTGTCTGTGTTATTCTCTGTCAGCGTCTTCTCTCCTCCTCCGCAGCTCAGCTCCTTCTCATCTGAGTGACGCAAGGTCACGTCAGCATCATTCAGTGACCAGAGATTGGGCCGCAGAAGAGAAGCAGGGTATGTTTGCAAATGGGAGGGAAGGCACACCAAGGGGAGAGGGGGCGCCAAGAGAAGGGCTAAATTCTTGCAACCAATAAAAAAGTAACATATTTGATATATATCTTGTTTTGAAACTCCAGCAGTCTCTAAATGCAGCACTATTCGATTTTGGATCTACCAACCTCCTGCTGCTAGTTTGGAAAAGTGGAGATGTTGCAACCACTTTTCCAAACCCACAGCTTAGTAAATCTGGCCCCAGGAGTGCCGTTTCAACCATTTATATATATTTTTTAATTGAGTGACAGAAAACCGGATCCAGAATTATGAAACTCTCTACTGCACATGCGTCAGCTAAAGGTATGCACGATTCTCAGTTACGCACCTGTCCCAGTTTCGGTGGGGCCAGTGTGTAACATTTAGGGTTGGGTCACAAGTTCCGTACAGAGTGGTCTCCCCTTACACGTACGGAATTTAGAACTGCGCAGCGGTCCACTAACGGTAATCCTCTGCGCAAGTCAACCGTGTGCCGAGGATACGCCATGCAGGACCCCAGCATTGAGTTGGCAACTAAGCTGTTGTTGAAAAGCACTAATTTTAGTGGGAATTGTTGAAGCAGCAAAGAACCTGCCAGTTGGATGAGCTTTTGAATGGTGTGAGCGCAGCTGGTTCACACAATATCCACGAATGTAGCGTCACACTCCCTGGAGCCTGTCACACGCACCTATCGTGGGATCGCCTGGAGAGGTGAAATGTAATCATGGGAAGCAGGAATACATATGGAAATGGACAAAAAAAACCACACACGTACATACACACAAAGGGCCTGATCCAGAGCTACGGCCGCCGT
>WWET01001370.1:89798-102425 GCA_011038615.1 Limnodynastes dumerilii | reverse complement strand
CCAGCGTCCCTACGCTGAAGTTAGTGTAGGGGGGCGGGGGGAGGGAGGGTAATGAGGCTGGGAGGGTTAGGGTAGGGTAGCCTTCAGCCGGCGTAAGGAAGGGGCCATACCCCCGCACAGGGGGAGTGTCGGGGAACGCTTTAGTAAGCACAGCGCATCGGCGTAGGTCTGGATCAGGCCCCATATCTCAAGAAAGACATAGATACTCGTTGTGCTTCCGCTCCTGTGCGAGCGTCTGGCCCCTTCCTTACGCCAGATGAAGTTAGGGTAGCCTTCAGCCGGCGTAAGGAAGGGGCCATACCCCCGCACAGGGGGAGTGTCGGGGAACGCTTTAGTAAGCACAGCGCATCGGCGTAGGTCTGGATCAGGCCCCATATCTCAAGAAAGACATAGATACCTTACTCGTTGTGCAAATAAGAGCAATGTTACATGATAAGTGTCAAATGCGTATGAAGATAGACTAGAGGGACAACACATGTATAGCTTGGAGCAGAGAAGGGACAGAGGGCATATGATAACAGCTTTCACATTTATCAAGGGGTGTAAGCAGGTAATGGAGGCTTGAATTATTCAAAGGAAAAGTTGTATTAGAACAAGAGGACATGTTTATAAAATGGAGGGGGGAAGGTTCAGAGAAATGCAGGGAAAAAGTACTGCACTGAAAGGGTGATAGATAAGCGGCATAGCTTCCCATCTGAGGTGGTTGATGCTGACACAGTAGAACGATTTAAACATTCTTGGGATAAATATAAGGCTATCATAAACCCTAAACTAAACTGAGGGTCCAGTATGGTCTAGTGTCAGTATGGGTAGACTAACGTCTGGATGGGCCGTGTGACTCTTCTCTGCGTCACTATGGGCCTGATCCAGAGCTACGAAATTGGCCGATTTCGTGCGAGCGTACGACCGTTTTTTGCGTATTTTCGTACGAAAATTCGCACTGCGCATGCCCAGTATGACAGCTTCCGGTCGGCTGGATGACATGAGCGTATAGCGTTCGTATTGTGTGCGAAATATTCGCTCGAGGGCGTTCAGTACAGTACGACGGTCGCCTGGGCGCTCGTTTTACTACACGGAGGCGGGGATAGCCATTTAAATTGTACAGTATGGGCGTGCTAAGCCCGTACGCTCAGCGTATTATGTGCGAAAATTCGTGCTAAGCCCGTACGCTTTGCGTATTATGTGCGAAAATTCGTACGGCCGACGGTAGTACCTAGTGTAGGGTATAGCCGCCGTAAGCAGCTACTTTACAAGGGGAGTGTTAGGGGCGTGTAGGTTTATACGCACGGTCGAACGTACGCATTCGCCCGCCGTGCGAAATTTCGTAGCTCTGGATCAGGCCCTATGTTTCTACGTAGGGAAAATTTTAATAATTAATCATTGGTTAATAAATTAGTTATTGTAGGTTTCTTTTACTTGAAATTCACAATATTAACCTTGGAGTTTTTTTTGGTTTTATATTATGAGATCAAGGTCTTTCCTAACTATTGGAAAGAATAATGTGGTAAAAATTAATGGATTTTATTTTCCCTTTATCATTGTATTTTACATTATTCTAAAGTACTTAAGGCATTATTATGTGTCATCAAACTACAGCATTGTTCTCAGTTCCCTTTCATTGCCTTACATATTTTAGTTTGCATCTTAATGATCAAAATTTACATTATGCTTTGCTTGAAATGAGTTGGAGCTTTTGCATTAAATAAAAGCCTGCCTCTGGTTTTCTGTCTTTAGGCTCATCTCACTCTCATCCATTTGTGTGTATATGGGGACATCTAGGCTGTTAAGTGCAGGGGCAGTTCCAGACTGATATGTCTTTTTGATTGGCTGGCAACGTTTAGCCTAGCCTATGCTAAACCTTAAACACTTTAAACTATGTAAATATAAATACATTAAGGTTGTGTGAAGGATATTGTGATTTAAAGATGTAATTTTTTTTGCTACTTTTCCATTCTATTCATTGAGTAATATACAGGAGTTATCAAGAGCACAAAAGTGTACATGGAGATGACATCATGAGTTATCGCACTGGATGACACAACCCTAGTAACACCACAGCCCTAAACATTCTCATTCCTCAGCTTAACCTTAACCCTCCCTCCCTCCCTGTCCCGCGGCTTACCCTTAACCCTCCCCTCTCTCCACAGCCTACCCATAACTCTCACTGTTCCACAGCCTAACCCTATCCAGAAAAGGGTGTGGGTCTCCACAAAGAACAGCCCTATTTCAATAGGACCGTTTCCTCCCAGCCAGTTTTCGAACTGGTTAAGATTTCGGTTGCAAACGCCTCGAAGAGGCCTAGCAATCGATCCACAGAGCACCAAACTTTCGGTGATCCAAAAGGTAAAGCAAAAAACTACCCTAACCCTTCCCTTCCATTACCCTAACCCTCCCTTCCCCACAGCCTGACCCTAACCCCCCCTTCCCTGCAGCCTGACCCTAACTCACCATCTCCAGCAGCCTGACCCTAACCCACCATGTTCTGCAGCCTGACCCTAAAACACCATCTCCCGCAGCCTGACCCTAATTCTCCCTTCCCTGCAGCCTGACCTTAACCATCCCTCCCCTGCTTCCTGACCCTAACCCTCCCTCCCCTGCAGCCTGACCCTAGCCCTCCCTTCCCCGCAGCCTGACCCTAACCCTGGAGAGGTTACTCACCTTTCCCATGGTACAGGTCCTGCGGTAGCGGCGGCGTTTCTGTAAAGGAATGGGTGAGCATACTGATTGGCATACTCACCCATTCTGAAAAAAAATTCTAAACTGGGGGGGCATTCGAAATAGGAACATCTGAAAAGGAACTGCAACCGCCAGAACAGGCAATTTGTCGAAATAAGTGCATTCGACCTTGTACACAATTCCAGGATTGAAATATTCTTCATTTAAGAGCTGCCCATCGCATCTGCAACTACATCCCTGGTTATACATCACATGCAGTTTGCATCTCTTAAGACCATAACATGCACAGCAGGATATGAGTTACAAAGACTGTAGACGCACAGAAGCTAAGTACATCTAAATTCCTTCACAAGCAGCTATGAATAGCCGACCATTACAATTCCTTGGGATACTACAGGATTTTAGAGATTACGCATCACAATCATGGAAACTTCCTGTAGTAAAAGCCGCCAGCAACTGGTTTTTTTTTCTGGCCAAGGAAGATGAGTTTGTTTTGTCTGGAAAGCTTTGAGTTGATCCTTTGGAGATTAATATACCACATGACAGAGAGTAATGAGAAGAAGAGGATCTAATTAGGGACCTTCAAAAAGCCACGGGTTTAGCTGGTTGGGCATGGAGCTAACGACAACCTAGTGAGTTCCGCTGATTTTTCGGGATTTTTCTTTTAACTTGAATAGACAACTTCATTTGAAGCCATTGCTTTGCAAGAATTGTATCTTCACTATTTCACGCATTAAGGGCCGTATTCAGAGATCCGTGCTCCCTGTGAGTTCCGTGCGTATTTTTAGGTACGTTACATGCGTAGTAACTTTATTTATGCAATTGACATTGATGATATGCGCGGAAGCGCCTTACGGACAGACCTGTAAATCGCACGTGGATACATACGTCCAACGGAATAATACGCACGGGAGAATTTAAATAAAAATGGAGGGGTTAAATGAAGGAAAGTGGGCGCGATTATCAAGATACGCACAGACAGAGAATATATACGCACGGGACTCCACACGGAAAGTTACAGCTGGTCTATGGAGGCGGAAGTCTCCAAGAGCACGAATTAGCAAAGGGGCGTGACTGGAGTTTTGGTGGGTGTTCCTTGCTCCGTCCATGCGTCTATTTGCAGACTGATCGGAGGCGGGGTGAGGCATTTAAATCGTACAGTATGGGCGTGGCTTGGGCGGGAAAGTACGTGCAGCCGTTACGGTCGACAGGAGTTACGCTTTGAAACGTTAAGGTAGGGTTTAGAAAGCGTAAAAAACAGCCAAAGTAAATATGAGCGAGGGGAGTGCCTACGGGAGTGTATAGTAAAGGGAACGTAGGTCTGGATCCGGCCCAGGGTTAGGCTGCAGTGGCTGCGGCAGGAAATAAGTTAGGCTGCGGCAGGCTAAGGTTAAGGTTGGGCCTTAAGGAGACGGTTAAGGTTGGGAAGCGGGCCTTGCAGGTTAGGGCTAAAAAAGATGAAGATTAGGGTTAGGCTGCGGGAAATGGAGGGTTAGGGAAGGGTTAAGGGGGTGTGGGTCGGTGGTAAGAATGGCCCTTTTGCGAACTCCTCTTTCCACCAGGCAGTTTCAAACTGGCTCTGAAATCGATTGCTCCTTCCCCACCGAGGACAAGCAATTGAACATCCCCAGGAGGAATCCGCAGCGGTGAGTGGTGAGTATTTATCCAACTCCCTTCCTTATCCTAGTCCTCCACACTTTACCAATTTACCGGCAGATGTGAGTTCATCCGCTCTCCTAACCGTCTTCTGAAACAACCGTACACACTGCACAGATATCTGCCTGCACAGGAGGTGCCATAAGAGATGGTCAGAAGGTTGTACTTGCTTACACACTACACACAATGTATGACCATTGGTCATCAGAACAAAGGGCCTGATCCAGACCTACGCTCGTGTGCGTTTTTACGATGGTCGTAAGCGTAAAAACGGCCATTTGTACTTACTGCGCATGAGCGGGGAAGTTGTTAAGCTCATCTTACACTTAGAAATTCTGAGCATAAGGGCCTTGAGCATTCCACCTTCGTAACTACGGTCGAGGGGACATGCCTGGCATACGATTTTTGTATATACGCACCGAGGCATTTTAATCGTACAGTATGGGCGTGCTAAGCGTCGAAACTACGCAAGGAGCTTACGGACGCGTAGGTCTGGATCAGGCCCAAAGTCATCAAATATGACCTTTCTTATCACCACAAATGAAGATCTTGGATCTTGGGAGTGAATACACTCTTGCAGTATTAGATTACATGGCTGGAAATCTAATAATTGGCCCAATAATTGGTTAGTGTGAAAAACACTGCACCATATATAAAGATATATAGACTGTATATATATAATATGCATGCTGTGTTCTATCACTCGTCTGCTGCTAGCACAGCGATCTTCCTCTCTATTGAATTTAATGTTCAATCCTAGGAGCTATACCATTTGTGTTACCTGTATGTTTAATAAAACAGTCTTTACAATTTAATATAGGACATAGAAACAATCTGTTTAACACAACACTATATTCATCTTTCCCTGAAAAGAAGTCCTTCAGATACACTTCACATGAATTGATCCTGATACCATCAAGTCACTGCAATAATATTACAGGAGTACCACCTGCTCCCGTGATTAATGTGTGAGCTGCGGCCCCTCTCGAGAGTGATCTGCTTATCACAAGCAATTCTATCTAACGGGTTGTGTGATTCTGAAGACGTAATGGAGGCTATTGTCAGATAGCTGGAATTAAGTATCACAAATGTTTCTTTCTAGAGCAGAGACAGGCAACCTTTGTGCTGTTTCTGGACTACAAAATCTACCACGCCTGGCGTAATAATGAAATAATGGATCTAATGTTCAGGAAAAAAACTGAATTTCTTTTAGGTCCGTGGCATAACACCTCTATGTAATGTCACATGGTGTGACGTCATATAAAGGTGGAGAATGGTGGGACATGGTCCGTGGCACAACACCTCTATGTACTGTCACATGGTGTGACGTCATATAAAGTAGCCAAGGACTTTATAAGAACCAGCCCTCTATGTGCATGAGTTGTTGGGCAGACTTCCAGTACAGAAAGAGGCCTGAAAGAGGCCCAACTGGGGGATCAGTGGTCAGAAGCTCCGGCTCTTCTCTCAGTCTGGGCCCAGGACTCTGTTACTTTCTGTAACCCCCTGACGACGGCCATGTGTAACAATACCACTCCATAACCAAGAGGGCTTTAATAGTATATTAGTATGATCAGGGACTGTCTGACGCCCCAGGCCCCATGCGCTGGGGGGGGGGGTTGCATCATTTACAGAGCTGTGGACGCAGTAGTTTTCTTCCCTTCTCGGGGATATGTAGGAGAGGAAATAAAATGAAAAAATAACACTTTATTAAAATAAATCCTACACATAAAAACTATACTAACTGACCCTTCTCACTGAGGGACATCTTAGCGCTTTGAGGGCACTTCTATTTCTTTCTCGTGCCTGTATGTGTGTGTATATCTGTGTGTGTGTGTGTGTGTGTGTATATGTGTATATGTGTGTGCGTGTGTCTGTGTGTGTGTGTGTGTGTATATGTGTATATCTGTGTGTGTGTGTGTATATGTGTGTGCGTGTGTCTCTGTGTGTGTGTGTGCGTGTGTATATCTGTGTGTGTGTGTGTATATGTGTGTGCGTGTGTCTCTGTGTGTGTGTGTGCGTGTGTATATCTGTGTGTGTGTGTGTATATGTGTGTGCGTGTGTCTCTGTGTGTGTGTGTGCGTGTGTATATCTGTGTGTGTGTGTGTATATGTGTGTGCGTGTGTCTCTGTGTGTGTGTGTGCGTGTGTATATCTGTGTGTGTGTGTGTATATGTGTGTGCGTGTGTCTCTGTGTGTGTGTGTGCGTGTGTATATCTGTGTGTGTGTGTATATGTGTGTGTGTATATGTGTATATGTGTGTGCGTGTGTCTCTGTGTGTGTGTGTGCGTGTGTATATCTGTGTGTGTGTGTATATGTGTGTGTGTATATGTGTATATGTGTGTGCGTGTGTCTCTGTGTGTGTGTGTGCGTGTGTATATCTGTGTGTGTGTGTATATGTGTGTGTGTATATGTGTATATGTGTGTGCGTGTGTCTCTGTGTGTGTGTGTGCGTGTGTATATCTGTGTGTGTGTGTATATGTGTGTGTGTATATGTGTATATGTGTGTGCGTGTGTCTCTGTGTGTGTGTGTGCGTGTGTATATCTGTGTGTGTGTGTATATGTGTGTGTGTATATGTGTATATGTGTGTGCGTGTGTCTCTGTGTGTGTGTGTGCGTGTGTATATCTGTGTGTGTGTGTATATGTGTGTGTGTATATGTGTATATGTGTGTGCGTGTGTCTCTGTGTGTGTGTGTGCGTGTGTATATCTGTGTGTGTGTGTATATGTGTGTGTGTATATGTGTATATGTGTGTGCGTGTGTCTCTGTGTGTGTGTGTGCGTGTGTATATCTGTGTGTGTGTGTATATGTGTGTGTGTATATGTGTATATGTGTGTGCGTGTGTCTCTGTGTGTGTGTGTGCGTGTGTATATCTGTGTGTGTGTGTATATGTGTGTGTGTATATGTGTATATGTGTGTGCGTGTGTCTCTGTGTGTGTGTGTGCGTGTGTATATCTGTGTGTGTGTGTATATGTGTGTGTGTATATGTGTATATGTGTGTGCGTGTGTCTCTGTGTGTGTGTGTGCGTGTGTATATCTGTGTGTGTGTGTATATGTGTGTGTGTATATGTGTATATGTGTGTGCGTGTGTCTCTGTGTGTGTGTGTGCGTGTGTATATCTGTGTGTGTGTGTATATGTGTGTGTGTATATGTGTATATGTGTGTGCGTGTGTCTCTGTGTGTGTGTGTGCGTGTGTATATCTGTGTGTGTGTGTATATGTGTGTGTGTATATGTGTATATGTGTGTGCGTGTGTCTCTGTGTGTGTGTGTGCGTGTGTATATCTGTGTGTGTGTGTATATGTGTGTGTGTATATGTGTATATGTGTGTGCGTGTGTCTCTGTGTGTGTGTGTGCGTGTGTATATCTGTGTGTGTGTGTATATGTGTGTGTGTATATGTGTATATGTGTGTGCGTGTGTCTCTGTGTGTGTGTGTGCGTGTGTATATCTGTGTGTGTGTGTATATGTGTGTGTGTATATGTGTATATGTGTGTGCGTGTGTCTCTGTGTGTGTGTGTGCGTGTGTATATCTGTGTGTGTGTGTATATGTGTGTGTGTATATGTGTATATGTGTGTGCGTGTGTCTCTGTGTGTGTGTGTGCGTGTGTATATCTGTGTGTGTGTGTATATGTGTGTGTGTATATGTGTATATGTGTGTGCGTGTGTCTCTGTGTGTGTGTGTGCGTGTGTATATCTGTGTGTGTGTGTATATGTGTGTGTGTATATGTGTATATGTGTGTGCGTGTGTCTCTGTGTGTGTGTGTGCGTGTGTATATCTGTGTGTGTGTGTATATGTGTGTGTGTATATGTGTATATGTGTGTGCGTGTGTCTCTGTGTGTGTGTGTGCGTGTGTATATCTGTGTGTGTGTGTATATGTGTGTGTGTATATGTGTATATGTGTGTGCGTGTGTCTCTGTGTGTGTGTGTGCGTGTGTATATCTGTGTGTGTGTGTATATGTGTGTGTGTATATGTGTATATGTGTGTGCGTGTGTCTCTGTGTGTGTGTGTGCGTGTGTATATCTGTGTGTGTGTGTATATGTGTGTGTGTATATGTGTATATGTGTGTGCGTGTGTCTCTGTGTGTGTGTGTGCGTGTGTATATCTGTGTGTGTGTGTATATGTGTGTGTGTATATGTGTATATGTGTGTGCGTGTGTCTCTGTGTGTGTGTGTGCGTGTGTATATCTGTGTGTGTGTGTATATGTGTGTGTGTATATGTGTATATGTGTGTGCGTGTGTCTCTGTGTGTGTGTGTGCGTGTGTATATCTGTGTGTGTGTGTATATGTGTGTGTGTATATGTGTATATGTGTGTGCGTGTGTCTCTGTGTGTGTGTGTGCGTGTGTATATCTGTGTGTGTGTGTATATGTGTGTGTGTATATGTGTATATGTGTGTGCGTGTGTCTCTGTGTGTGTGTGTGCGTGTGTATATCTGTGTGTGTGTGTATATGATATATATATATAATTTATATATATTTAAAAATAATAATAATAATAATAATAATAATAATAATAATAATTCAATGAATAATTCTAAACACTGAAATATATGTTTTGCTTACTAGAATCACCAATGGCGTTCCTTGCTCAAATGGTATTCCAGTGGGCAAAAAAGAAAAAGAAAAGAAGAATAGAGGAAAGAGGTAAACTCACCTGTCCGGTGCTCCGCGTCTTTCTCCATGAAGTTGAGGGAGAAAGACGCGCCATCGAATACTTTACTTTTGGTGCATGTGCCAGGACTTCATTTATGAGAGAAGCTGAACGTTTCCAGCAGGAGTACCGCAGACCATCGCAGGACCTCGTCGGAGGGGTAAGTGTTCGTAAATGTAGCCAACGATGTGTGTTTGGCTCCTCGCAGTGATCCTGGATTCCTTAATTAGCGCTCTCTGCGCTCCTAATAGTAAATGGAGCCCTAAATGCTGAATAGGAGTCTGTGGAAGGGGCCCCAACAATTTCCTGTACTCACATTTCTTGTGATGGTTATGTGCAGAAGGACCTGCAGTGTTTTCCGGTCGCTATAATCCACGCACGTTAAAGCGCATTCTCAAGCTCCAGTGATCACATCCAAAAATATTCTACATTGGGTCTACAATGGCGATGGAAGAGAGAGGAGAAGTATTCAAAGCACAGAGTCTAGGGTCCGGATTCACAGTTACGTAGTTTTTGTCTTACGTATGTTGTTTTAAGAATTGCGTAGCAGCTTATTTACGCTATGTACGTACCATTTCTTTACGTAGATTGCGTAAGCGCGGTCGGTCTTAAAACAATTCTTAAATCAGCGTATGTAAGACGAAAACGACATAACTGTGAATCCGGACCTAGGTATGCCCTATGCTATACCTCCCAGCTCTCCTGAATTCGGGTGACTGCCCCGCCTAACTTCCAGTTTGCCCCCGATAAATGAACTTGTCAGGAGACAGGGGTTTTTTTTTATATTATATTTATTTTGTCCCCTGCGGCTGCGCTAAAGGAGTGGAGTCTATGAAGTAAAGGTGCGGGATTGGGGCAGGGTTTGTGTGTGGGACCAGGGTAGTGTTTGGGCAAGGCCAGGTGGGGCCTGTATTCAGGAGTGTAAATGTTGGGAGGTATTTCTACTCACACTGCCCGATTAAATCTTAAAGTATGGGTCTTGTCTTGGAAGGGTTATGCAAGCCAGGGGAATGGCCTCTCCAGTGCCTGCAAGGACGGCTGGAGACAATGGGAATCCGGTCTCCAGACACTGGACCCAATCCTATATTTTTAGTACATTTGCAGTGTAAGTTAAGCAGAGGCTTCTTAGGTGCGCAAATGGCCAATTTTTGCCACTGGGCATGCGTAGTCAGTGTGACTATGCAATGTATGTTGCCCTTAGGCACGTAGATGAACTACATGTGGTCTTTAAAGACCGCGCGTGGTTTTTTTTTAGGTGAAAGGAGGCGTGTCTCGGCAGTCTCCGGGGAAAATTAGATAAAGTGGGTGGGAGGAGGGATGTAGATTAGGCTGGGAGGGAGGGCTGGGTGTTGTCCTTAAGAGGAAATATACACACGATGACTTACGGTTGCCTATTGCACTCGGGGGAGAGGACCGGAGAAGTAAGTGCGGATACATGTGTATCCACACCAACAGATCACACACAAGTGTGAATCCCCTCCAACGTTCGGATTGCTGAGCTAGAAAACACATCAGTATTGTGCATGACTGTTATCCATACGTTACCTGGCGCTCTTGTGCATTGATCCAGAGCTTTAGTCACGTTCCTATCTTGATCATACTTAAAACTTGCAAATATTTCCCCAAACTTTGCTTTCATGGTCCAGTCTGGTTCCGCCGCTGTGACTTAACAAAGAAGTGTTGTTCGATCCCAGACATTTGTCCCTTTTTTCAGCCAGGGATGAGCTCGGTCTTACACCACCTCGTACTCGGTAGCTCTATAGTACATTATATCAAACAGCTGCATAGAGCAGAACAGTGTTAAAAGGGTTTTTTTGTTTGTTTCCCAAGTGAAAAGTTTCTATACCTGCATAGTTCCTCAGCGGGAGTCTGTTCTTTCTCTTTTAATCTAATCCATTTGCAAAATGACTCACCATTTATTGAATAAAGTGGAGAAAATTGATATCTTTTCATCAGACTGACAAAGTATTTTTCAACGACGATGTCTGAAAGTTCCTTATTTACATTTGATTACTATCAATTTTTTTTTCTTCTTTCAAATGAACAGGGTTTGAAATGAAGCGCTATGTGCATTTTTTTTTAGTTGGTATTATTTATGAAGATTGGCAGAAAAGATTCTTCTTAAACCGTAGTCCTCTAATAACTCAGTTGTCTGTATGTGGCACAGACAAACAGATTCCATTTAGATAGTCTCTATATGATTCTGCTGGTGCTTGCACTTTAATAAGACGCATGGTGACATCTGAGCCTATCTCGGAGATTTGATAAAGTCCGTGAACCTCAATATTGTCACATACAGTAAATAAAATCATGTACAAAAAACTATTCTCTGTGATCTGTCAACATGGCTGCTTAAAAGCACCTGATTTGCACAATACATCACATACGGATGCAAAATGTATCTGCAAACACGTCTTGTTAAATTCATGTTTCCCCGTAAAATATGCCAATCAGGACATAAGATGCATTTCCAATAACGGAAAGGCAAAGCTGGAAGTGTGTCTGTGATCCTGAGGTGGAATTAATATGACAGAAGATGAAATTGTCTGTCTTTCGCCTTTTTTTTTTTTGGTTAATTATTTATTTGGTTTAATGTCTTAAGTAAAAAATGGCAAATTTAGTTTCTACAGATAGTCAGTGACTGGGGACGGAGTTTCAGTAGCAATAATCATGATCTAGGCTAATGCAAAGTGGGCGTGTTTATGACCGCTGGCATTAAAAAACATTCGCTTTTGCCTGTCGCTCGTGTTCCAGGCGCCGTGATCGAAATGTGAGGCAGAGTTCCGGCTTTTATTGTAGTGTACTGTGAGGGTGGAGATAGGTTCGACTGCAAGATCCCCACGTCCAATCTGTTGACATTTTAAGTGGGGGTGTATTGGAAGTTTTACCGTAGGGTCTAGCTCTCAGAACCAAAGCGATGGAAATGACTGGAAAAGCTGAAAATTGATTTAAGAGTGGGTTGGTGCAATTGGTGGAAAATGTTTTACACGTAATGCTGGCGGATCAGTTGATTATCATACAGTGTATGGCAGACATCAATATGCCAGTACAATGATGAAACAGTGCTAAAACCCACGGAGCCAGTAATAGGATCTTTTCGTCTTCCCCAGTAATCGTGCTAAGGCAATCCTATTTCAATGTGTGCAGAGCATGGGGAGTAGTTTTGGTCACCACAGCGACCATAACACATTGGGCAATGATACTGCCTACCCTACAATGACAACTGTATCAGTTGCGAACTGACTGGGAAATCAATTGCTTCTGCCTTGCAGTGGAGAAGCAATCAATCATCTAAAGAACGGATGAATGGTAAGTATTAATGTAACCTCAACCCTTATCCTAAACCTTGCCCTAACCCTACCCTTTATTACCTTAACCCTCCGATTTCATTACCCTAACCTTCTCTTTCCCACAGCTTAACCCTAAGACTCCCCTACCCGCAGCCTGACCCTAAGACTCCCCTCCCTAAAGCCTGACCCTAAGACTCCGCTCCCCGCAGCCTGACCCTAAGACTCCCTTCCCCGCAGCCTGACCCTAAGACTTCCCTCCCTAAAGCCTGACCCTAAGACTCCCCTCCCTAAAGCCTGACCCTAAGACTCCGCTCCCCGCAGCCTGACCCTAAGACTCCCTTCCCCGCAGCCTGACCCTAC
>WWET01001370.1:57023-73880 GCA_011038615.1 Limnodynastes dumerilii | reverse complement strand
CACCAATCGAGGTACATTAGGTGCTACCCGGGTTGAAAAACCCGGGTAGCACCTTTCACACTGCACCCCTACCCATGTAGGGTAGCACCTTTTACATCTCCATGTAATACCCGGGATTTTGCCGAGTCCCGGGTTTTTGGAGAAAATCCCAGGTATTTCATGGTGATGTGAAAGGGGTATCAAATCAGGGGATCTCAACCAGTACAGGTATGAATACCATTGATGGTATATGAACCACTGTCTGTTGGTATGTGGGTTGGGTTGACTGGACTGGATTATAAGGAGTTACAGCAACCAGAACTATTTAGATTTTAACCATGAAGAATAGCAAACACAGTCGTTATACATTTGATAAAATATGTAGGGGACTGAATGGCCCATGTTAAATATGGATCCGCATGATAATGTCACAAAACATAACTATACAAGATGGAGGGAACATGAAGAAAATGTGTAAGAGCCCAGCAGGTGATGTACTAATAGCTTGACCGTAGTGCGGGTGCAGGGAGAGATGCGGGTTCAGAAGGGAATTGAGGAGAGGGTAATGAAGATAGAATGGGATTGCATAACCCCCAACATGACCCATTCCATTAGATACAAAATACTCTGCTTCTCAGTTTCCAACTGTCAGTTACTATGGTAACCACCTTTGTTGAAGAGACAATAGTTTTTTAAATATCGGTTAAATCATTTCACCAGATGAGTGACAGTTGGAAGCTCAGTTGTGGAGTATATTGTACCTAATGGAATGGGGGGTCTGGAATTGTTTAGTTGTACTCGACCTGATTCCATAGTGGGTCACACCGCTGACTTAGATGGTTAATGTGCCACCATTTATGAGAGCCATGGAGCTGCCCATTGTGAAAGCTATTAGGTTGCCCATTGCTGCTTTTATTGAAAGTATAATTTATCAAACTGTGGAGAACATACACTGCATATGTTTATTATTGTGCTTTTTCTGCAGCTTCAATAGTCATTGGAAAGTGGTGGTGTGAGATGGAGCCATGTTTAGAGGGGGAAGAATGTAAGACCCTCCCGGATAACTCAGGGTGGATGTGCGCCACTGGGAATAAGATAAAGACCACCAGAGTAAGTATCATCACTTGTTTCTTCATTACACATTCATTAATTGCTAGTAACCCTGTTAAAATATGCTGCATATAATGTAAATGTTTTAAGGGTAACAAATAATAATGTTATAATATAAAGGCACCAATCCTTTCATTTCTATTACTAAACATATTGTGCTAGAACAGAAGATCTGATTGGTTCATGAGATCACTTTAGATTACTAGAAGATAAGATCTGATTGGTTCACAATATCACTTTAGATTACTAGAAGATAAGATCTGATTGGTTCATAAGATCACTTAAGATTACTGGAAGATAAGATCTGATTGGTTCACAATATCACTTTAGATTACTAGAAGATAAGATCTGATTGGTTCATAAGATCATTTTAGATTACTAGAAGATAAGATCTGATTGGTTCACAATATCACTTTAGATTACTAGAAGATAAGATCTGATTGGTTCATAAGATGACTTTAGATTACACTCCAACAATCCTAATAAATAGCCTTGATCCAAAGTTGTGATTGTCCCTATTTAACTACATTCCTAAGTTTTGATTTTAGCATTATTTTAAATGTATGGATTTTTAAGGGATTTATAGTTATATGTTATGCTTTTTTAATGTATTTATTGTATTAGATTTTTTTTTCTTTTTTTCTATGGGTGTAAGACCAACCTGTGGCTCTCCAGGTGTCACGAAACTACGAGTCCCAGCATGCTTTGACTACACAGGCATAGCCAATACCAGACAAAGCATCCTGGGAGTCGTAGTTTAACTACACCTGGAGAGCCACAGGTTGGCCAAGAAATGGTGTAGGAGATGTTATTTATTTACATGATAAGATGTCTATTTGTAGGGGACGAGGCTTACATTTTTGTTTTGTTTTTAAGTTTCAGGGTCACTCATGACCACCTTCATGCAAGGCACGATGGCAGCTGAGGGGCCCTGAAACAGAGTAGGTATAGTGATTCTTACACTAACACAGCCTGACTGTTGTGCCTCTTGTGATTTTGTTTGAGTAACAGCCATAGTTTAGGTAACCGAGGCATGTAGACAATTGTACATTAGTCATTACAGTGTGTATTGTGTTTCACTTCTGTGTATTTTAACACTAGATGCACTTAGTTTATTTAATCACACATATATTTTCTTCCGTGTTATTTGTTAGAAAAATAGATTTTTTTAAACGTAAATATGTTTTATGACATTATCTGAGTTGGTAAAATGGCAATGACGCTGCTTCATATCTGTAATCTAAATAATGTCGCCCAAAATGTGGGTGTTTTCCGCTGTTTGTGCATGGAAAATACCGGCATTTCGCAAGTGCAGCGTACTTTTCATACATGGTCCTTTGCAGGATCATCTGCCCTGTCTGCTACCACTTGGCCTGTTAATTATTAAGGTCCCTAACACATACACACACACACTAGGGTTAATTTGATCAGCAGCTACCAGCATGTTTTTGACACATGGGAGAAAACCGGAGCACCCAGAGGAAACCCACACAGACACAGGGAGAACATAGAAATTCCACATAGATAAGGCCTAATCCAGGATTCAAACTCATGACTTCTGCGCTGTGAGACCCAAGTGCTACTCACTGAGCTCCCGTGCTGTAAAGATCCATAGGGGAAATGAGGTGGGCCACCAGTGCTCATGTAACCAAACACTTCCAGTGAGTCTATTATTTTAATCAGTAACACATAGACCTAGGTTTAAAGCATCACTGCCTACATTTCCAATTTTGCTTCCGGGAAATGCTGAGGCAGACTAGGATGGCATGACACAGGAGAGCATCAGTAGCTACTGCAGTCTACAATCCTTACCCACTTCCTTAAACCCTGACCCCATGCATTGTTGGTCTACATTTATTGAAATGTAATTATTCATGCAAGTCTGTAATTTCTTCCCCCAACTATGTTTTACATTACTGGAACCTGGAAGGGAACACACATTATTCGTCATACACTCTAGGCTAAATTTACTAAACTGTGGAAAAGGAAAAGTGGAGATGTTGCCCATAGCAACCAATCAGATTCTAGTTGACATTCTCTAGTATGTAATTGGAAAGTGAGAGCTAGAATCTGATTGGTTGCTATAGGCAACATTTCTACTTTTCCTTTCCGGCAGTTTAGTAAATCTAGCTCTATATGATAATTGGCCTGATTATCATTCAGCGTGATGCTAATGAAATTATTAAAAATGTTCATATTCGCATAGGCGATAAGTGTTGCAAGTATTCGAGTACAGTCCTCGTTGCCTCATTGTGTTTTCTTGTATTCAAGACGAGTCAACATATAGTTGTACCAGTTATGTTACTCTTATTTGATCAAATGAAGTCATAGCACTATTTAACACTAGAAAGCCATCGGCTATAGAGTCAGAATAAGAATCAGCTGTCAGGTTTGGAATGCATTGTAGTAGTGCCTATACATAATTTATACCGTGTCCTGTATATATGCCTTAGATCAACACAGCTGCAAGGTAAACAAATGCCAGGGCATTACATGAGGCGTGTTAGTCTTTGTCAGTGAAGTCGAAACAAGGGGTTCTTAATTCCATAATATTGTTTAATCACTTATACACACTCCTAAAAGGGAAACTGCCATTTGTGTGGTGAAGGTGGATCATAGGATGGCAGTAAGTGGAGAGAGATGCATGACAGGAGACTAATAGAATGATGACTGAGTTGCAGTAATGTATAAACTCTCTTATATAAGGTCATATCTAGATACTCCATGAATCTGATTGGGAGATTCTGCAAAGTTCTGTCCTCTCTTATTTCTGATTGGCCGAGGAGAAACAGGCCTTCGGAATGTTGGGACAGGATCTTCTCCCTGCCTCTCTGAGCCATTGCGTATAGTACGAGTGGGGCAGGATGATCCTTAATTGTTATATTTATTAGTTTTCTTACTAATTCATTTACATTTTTTCATATATATTCATTTATTAACAGATAATTATGTAGTATATATTATGCAATGTCTCAGAGCAGACATTGGTCAACCTGTTGCCTTCCAGGTGACCTAGCATGCTTTGCCTATACAGTTAGAACCTTTCAGGGCTTATTTTCATGGCACCTGAGGTTGTCTCATGGTTGTCTCAACCTGCTTTAGAGTGTGTTTACTCATTCACATTAGTCTTTGGGGGAAGGAGGGTTCTTCAGTGCGGAATTTGGAAGGGGAAAACTTTGCTTTTGGATAAACTTCCAGAACTTCAGCGCTTTCAGGCAGGTAAAAAAAGAAAATATTCTGTCCAAAACATCAAGACCTTGATTGACAACAAACATATGACATGACCCAACAATGTCACAGTAAATGGCACTTGTTAGATATTAAAACAATAAAAATGTAATTAAAATGAAATTTCATAAAATAAACTAACATAACAAATTCATTCTTTACAGTGGTGAATTACGATGAGAAAATATTTCCATAAAAACACAATTCAGTTATTTGATAATATTTGGCCAGATCCAGACCTACATTTCCATTACACAGTACATGCAAAATAGTGTTTTTACGTCTCCGGCTAGCATAAATGCGCTAGCGTGCATAGTTCTGAATCTACTCCATGGTCTGTTATGTGGTTCTATATATTATAGTGCTTTTTTTTTTTAAGTATTTTTTTGCATTCAGATGATTGTTTTATTTTATATTATTGCTAGAATGTTCCAATAACATATATGTATATTCCTTATGCTTTTTTCTTTTCAGATTCACCCAAGATCCTAATGTTCTCTCTGATACCATCATCACATGGACCTGCCATTGGCTGAGGAGGCCGTATACAAACTGAAAAAAAACGACACACAAACACACTAAGGATTTACAAGCCAAATGTCTTTACTTGCACTTTGACTTTTCAATGAAAAACTCTTAGTGATTTCACTATGTGAAATAAAACCATCCAAGAGGGAGGAAAATCTGAAACGACCTATTGACTAAGCCAAGAACGGGGCCGGGCATTTTTGAATCTTTTTGTGCTGGAACGAGGAACTTAAAACTTGACGCTATGGATTTTAAACTCTATGGCCTCTACAGACCATGTATATATCTCACCACTAAGAAGTGAAAGACTCGTCCCTCCATCCCCACCTTTCCTAGGCCAGTATAATGTTTATATCGCTAAGGAAAAACTGCCTGTACAATATAACAATTTCCGTCAAACGCTAAATATCCGAGAATCGTCAATTGTGTATATATATCGGGCATCAAGACTCTTAATTCCAAAAGGACATGTTGATGAACTATGCTATTTTTTTCTATTGTGTTTCAGAGGCTTTTTATTCATCTGTGATTACAGCATGCAGGCTTTGATTATGTAAATCTTTTTTTATGAAATGGCATCTTACAAATAAGTATTTTTTAGAACAAGGTCAAGAGAGACGGAAACTATTTTAACCTGGTCATATGAAGAGTGAGAATTTATAAGTTGCTAGTTGGTCATCAGCCTACACAATTGCTGGTGGAATATATATATATATATATATATATATGTATATATATATAGTGTATATATAAAAAAAATTATCAATGGATTTGTATCAACAGGGCTCTCTACAGTAATCCCTAGTGAATTCCACTGTTTTGCAATTGTTTTTTTCTTCAAAAAGTAAAGGTCTAAATAAAGCATAATTTATTTACTATTTTTGATGCTTGGCAACAGTTACATTAAGTTTGCATTTTAGTGTTGCTAATTTATCGTTTTGCTGCTGGAATACTTTCTTTCATATTTTTTTTTTCCGTTTGTTTTTCAATATTTCATAAAATCCTGGATATTTAGCATTAAAGTGTATAACTTCATGCAATGTGCATCATTGTGCGTGTTGTTGACTGATCTTTTGGTATTGGGTTTATTACTCTTTATCTATTGCTGCAAAAATCAGTCTGTGCTCTCCAGGATATACTGAAAACCGATATTTACATTCACAGATGAGTTAGGGCTTTAATCGTCCATGTACTACAGGTGGTTCTGCAGGGCCCTTGGTGAAAATAATTAGGAGTCCTATCAAACAATTTTATATTGAATATATATAATCAGTCTTTTTTTTATGTTTGATACGTCATTCCTACAGACCTTGCATGATACACTTTGCACAACAATTGCTTTTGAAATATTTGTTTTAGAAACTTACCAGAAAATATGTATTTTTATTTTGTCGGTGTGTAATATGTATCATTTTAGCTTTGTATGAGAGAAAATCAAACAGAAAAACTGTAATTTAAACTTTTTGAAATTGCCTTTTGTTGGGTCAAAAATAAGGATTCTTCCTTCTGTCTTACCCACAACTGGACGAGCAGTCAGTAATGAGTGGGGGAGATTGAAATACTCACACATACAAAGATATCGGTATCGCTGGCCACATCTCTCACTGACAGCTTCAGCAAAATGTTAAACTTAGCTGAGTGGCATAACTAGGGTTGATGAAGTCCAGGGCAAATACACCCCTTATTATACTGTATTAAAACATTTTTTAAAACCCACTCAGACCTGGGTGTCTATTGGTGCCCAGGGCACTTGCCCTATAAAATTCACCCTAGTTATGCGTCTAGCTGAGGGTCAAAAAAGTTCAGGGTAAAACAAAAACAACAACGGGGAAGCCTGGATGGGCCATGCAAGTCTTCTTTGCCGTAACTTTTTATGTTCCTATGTAATGGTTATACTGTTCTATAACTGTTAATTATATCATGAGTATAAGCCACAAATAGAGAAAAAAATTATTCCTATTAGTAAAACCTGTCTACAACAACATAAAGGAAACTTCCAGTGGTTGGAAAACTCTTTATGATGTTTATCATTTTGTCAATTTAAGATCAATATATAATACTACTTTATTTAAGGCTGTTGAACTGCTTGGAATACATACAGTACCTCATGGGTGGGACAATATATAGTTACAACTGAGGAACAGGCCAGTGTCTCCCTTTATATTGGTGTAGCCAATACCCAGGAGAAATAAGAGAGGGCATTATGAGGGCAGGGCATGAGGGACGTGATTTATGCAATTCACACCTAAAGCCCCTTTCCATCTAATCAAAACTGTCTTAGGGTTACTAAGGATGGGGAGGGACTTGATGTCATTAAGCCCCTCCCATTATGAGTAACAGTCTTCGTTTGAGACTACGATTTGCTGGTTCTTCCAGGATTCTAGGAGCAATGCACGAAATTTGGGAGTCTTCTCGAAATTACAGGAGAGCTGGAAAGTATCCTCCATTTTTGGCAGTAAACATTCTAAAGATCTTATTGGATCTTATAACCAAGACCTACCCATTTAAAAAGTGATCGTTAACTAGAGCTCAGATATCTGTCAAAAAGGTGCATTGACAAAATATTCTCTTTGTATATAATGCAAAATGTTATCTTTATTTGCACATTATAGAGAAAATAAGTTAATGCATAGTCTTGGCCTCTGTTTTACCTTCTCCAAAGTGAATATTCCAAATACTTGCCACAGATGCATTGTCTGTTGCTGGGAAATGTAAATGACTTATATTACACACATGGGTAGTTTTTCCATCAGAAATATTGATTGATGTTTACTAAATGAAAACACACATTCAATGCGTTCCTGCTTGCTGTTCACATAATTACAGAATGATTAAGCAGGGATTAGGCAAATACAATTTGATGTTTTAATTCATGGGAAGGTAAACACACTTCGTTATAAGCCAAATTATTTTTGATATTGACACTAATCCAAGCAGAGGAGATCCCGGCACATTTTCATCACTGAATCTGCTGAGCACAAAACTTTTGCCAACCCCCTAAGCTCCACCCTACACACTGTAGCCACGCCTCTTTTGTCTTGGTGCAGTGACAAGTTATAATATAACCTGATTGGTCATGGAAAGCTTCCCCTTGAAGGAAGGGCTGTATTTAGAGGTCAGACTGCCACTAGATAATATGGATCGTATCCAGACTTCCAAAACAGGGGGCTTTTTGTGACTGCGCATGTGCACACCTGGCTTTTCGGTTCCAATCCGTACATTTTGTTGTTGCACTGGGTTTTTGACAACGAGGTGGGTGTGAGCTCTAGCGGGAGGGGGTAACACCATACCCTCTAACATGACCCATTCCATTAGGTACAAAATACTCTGCTCCTCAGTTTCCAACTGTCAGTTACTATGGTAACCGCCTTTGTTGAACTGGAAAATGTTTTTTTAAATATCAGTTAATTCATTTAAACCAGGTGAGTGACAGTTGGAAGCTCCGGAGCGGTTAAATTGTACCTAATGCAATGGGACAGGTTGGAGGGTCTGTAACACTTAATCTGTACAGTATAGATGTGCCCTATCAGACGTCCAATCTGCATTTCCCTAGGGTGTTTGAACCGGGGTCTGTGCTCTGGGGGAACCCCGCCAGCTTCATTGACAGAGCTGCAACTGCCTGCTACAGTATATTAGCAGCACACCATGGTTTTGTATATGATGCTGCCAGGAAGTCGGCCAGAATCACTATTCGTACTGAAGGATGGCAGCTCCTGCCAACCCCTGCCGCTACTACTCCCTGTCAACTTCATACAGAGAGCCATGGTTTACTACTAATATACTGTAGAAGGCAGCGGCTCGGTGAATGAAGCTGGCGGCTGTCATCTGAACATGTTTAAAAACAGCGCTTAGTGTCTGCTGCTGATTGGTTATTTATAAACAGCTGCAGTCAGCGCATGTGCAGTTCAGGCGCCATTCTGTGCACATGCTCCGGTTGTGCAGGAAGTGGGGGGGAGAAGGAGGCCGAAGAGGCTTTGTCCTGGGGCCTCTCCACTGCTAATGGTGGTCCTGCCAATCCATTCCCGTTATAATGATCGGAAATCTTAAGGTAGGATAACTGGGAGAGAACTACGTACGAGTGAAAGAAGTGGCCTCTCATGTGCCCGGATTCCCACTGGAACAACATATGTGCCCCTTGAAGCTCCATCACTGAGTCTGGTAGTCTCTCAGAAAGGCATGTGACACCTAGTGGCAAGTAAATGACACTGAAGCAATATGATGGTCCCAGTATAGGACCATGGGACATAGCTGTCTCATGGGTATACTATTATGGTAAATTACTTGTATCAGAAGAGAAATTGGGCCTGATGCAGGCCTACGCTGGCCAGCAACGTAAGATTGGCTTAAAAGCCGATCTGCGCATACGCCGGGCAGATGTTTCCCAGCGTAGCTACAGCAACGCCCGATCATAGCCGTAGTAGCGCCGTAGTAAAGCTGGAGGGGGCGTCCCAGCGTTACTATGTTCAGGTTAGTGTAGGGAGGCGTGGGAGGGAGGGTAATGAGGCAGGGAGGGCGGTGTTATCATAGTAATGCCATCGTCCCAGCGTACTTACACTCCCTTACGCCGGCTGAAGTTAGGGTAGCTTTCAGCCAGCATAAAGGAGTGTAAATACTCTCTAAGCAGGGGGAGTGTCGGGAGAGTGAGCTGCTGTTAGAACGCTCAGTGTAACTGCGTAGGTCTGGATCAGGCCCATGGTGCCAAAACCTCTGCATGGAAAAACCTTTGCTGGTGAATGTTGGTAAATCTAGTTGGGGTTTGGGCTCTTACCAGTTGTAGCAGTATTATAGGGCAAACATGTAACAAATTAGGACTTTACTTACCTACTACTGTCAGGTTTTTCCCTCAATGTCAAGTTTTGTTTTGGAGAAGATGACGGTGGTGGCAGGACAGATTGTAGGGTAAGAGGAAAAGACACAGGGGAAAGGTGGACAGTGGGATAACTTTGCAGAAGAAGGTGGAGGGTCTGATAATATGTAAGGGGTGAAAGTAGACAGGTAAACAATAAGACCCTCACAATGGGAAACAGGAGATACAAAAAAAACCATTGGGTTTTAAATGCAGACACCATAGGTCAGTAATGCAGATAGTGTAACAATGAGAGAAGCAGGTTTAAGAACAGAGGTTTAATAAAGGGGTAATTGAGGAGCAGGGGCCAGAGATATGAGCTGTGCACAGTAACTGGGATAGTCCAGTGGTTGCTAGTGGATCTATGGCCGGCCCCCGCATGCCCCCTCCAGATGTTACTATCATTTTACGATAATAACTTCTATCTTAGTTCCATACGATAGTTGTTCTGCATGACTCTTCCCTTCCGCCTGCACAAATTACAAAAGATGGGCAGGGGGGTAAGATTCTAATCGTAAAGCAGGGACTTGGTTTTGGGGATACACACAGGTCTGCGGTCATACAGACCTCTGGTCTATACGTGTAACTTAAAACAGGCTTATGGCAGCATAACTGCCATAAAGCCCACCGAGAGAGGGTGACCGGGAGAATTCACTCCCCTCTCCATCCAGTGCGTAGTGCCAGACATCCCTTAATCTACAATAGAAATGTTAAAGAGTTGCTCAGCCATGAGAAATCTTATCTGTAGAGTTTCTACAGTCGATGAGAAACTTTCCCGAGGTCATGTACTGAAAATGATTTCTTCCTTGGATATTTTTTCCCAGAAGCCTCTTGGAGCCAGAGACAGGTAGAGGTTGCGTCTTGTGAAACTCTCTAAAGAAGTCATCGAGCATCAAAAGACGTGAGGGAGCACTTTGTTCTACATACCCTTTTTGTAAATAACATCTCATAATTGGAACATTTGGAATAAAATTTGATTACTTCATTTAGCTGGCCCTCGTTCATTTTTCTCCACTTAATTAAATGAAAGCTGCAAAAGGCTTTCAGGTACCAATCGTATGATTTATATCCTCCAGGTAATAAAATAAGAAATGAATAACTCTCTGCGTGCTTTAATAAAGGAACATTAACGGCAGAGGAGATAAATCACTCACACTATCCTCATTATGGCTCTAATGTCCAACACTTGTATTTCATATTGGCGCATATGATTTACTTAAAATAGTCTGTCATTTGCCTCGGCTATATTACTTTATATGGGTGGTATGTTTATATAACTTAACAAAAGTTTGTGAGTTATGTACTAAAAAAGATCTGCATCAATACACAAGCCACTGAAAATGATACAGAGATCAGTGCATGGAAGATAGAGCCTATCTTAAAATTTCCAAATCGTCCATACTAAAATGGCGATGATTGGAAGTCTGGATCTGTTGGCCGACAGTATGCTGTGGATTGCGACACTTAGAGCATTTGAGTAACACAAAAGCTGTTTTTCTTTACTGTGAGCAGTAGAAATACACACACTTTGATGGAGTCTGTGTCCTGTCCACAGGTATGGCTTTTAAATAAATTCTGCTCTCCTGTTTTTTGGCTTTATAAAGGGGTCATAGATTGATTGATTGAATTAGAATGGATGCGGACTATGAATTTTTTAATTGAACCAAAGGTGACTCTTATAGTAGGGGGGGGGAGTCAGCCAAGTGAAAGGTAAACCGCCGAGAGGTCCGGCACCTCCTGTCCTTGCCGCTCTGGAAGTTAATGATGAACGCAAGAACACTATCCCCTTTCATAGTGCGCATCCCGGTATAACCGGGGAGGCAAACCTAGAACCAGCCATCGGCATAGCTTCCTGTTTCAGCTCATAGGGTGTGTCTCCCCTGTATCATTCCTTATCGCCCTACCTAGTGCCAGAATTTTTGCTGACAACCCCACCTCCATGTAACCTGCCCTAATATACCCCCTAAACTCCTCCCCTTCACCCTGGTAATACTCCCCTTGATTGGCCTAGTGTTTTAACCCTTGACTGTCTGTTGGTAATAGCAGAAGCTGGATGTTTATAATCATTCACATGCAAGGGTAAAATGTAGTGTAATACAATGCAGGATATGTGTGTAAAATAAAAGTAGGGCAGAGAGAGACAGGAAGGGATGTGGTGGGGACGAAGCACTGTGGGGGGGAGAGAATGGAGTGGGGGTGATAGGAGTATAGAGGGCCCTGCTTATTAGAGCTAACATGCTAATTGGGAGGAGGTAAACTAACAGGAGACACAGGCATAAAGAGCACGGGAGGGGTGAGTAAGCAGAAATAAGCAGGAAAGGATTGATGGAGGAAGGGTGGGTTAGTCATCAACTGTAAACATAACATGGAAAACACTCAATGGAATGGAATATTTTTAATGGACAAGCTCAAGAAAAAGAGAATTGGAGGACTGGGTGAATGGAGGACTGGGGGCCTGGAGGACTGGGTGAATGGAGGACTGGGGAACTGGAGGACTGGGCCTCTACAGTGTTGAAACCTGCAGATTGTGATTATAGGTGCATTCCAAGTTTTTCTGACTTAGAACCATTGATAACACTAAGGCTCATTCCATCTCCTATATACAAAGTACAAACTACTATTGTATTACCCATAACCCCATTCATAGATAAGCAAGCATGCTTTATTGGCATGGATCTTTACACAGGGTAGAACGATAGCTGGCATCATGCATTCCTGGGGATGAAGATAGTGTAGGATAGCCGTAATAACAAGGAGATACTCCACATCTGCAAATGCACACCCCAAATTTCTCCAGGCTTAAGACACCCCTGTAACTTACATGAACCTCAAAATTCCAAGTTGTTTAACTTAGCCTTGAAAAATAAAGCCACAATTTGTTTTTTTGAACGCTGGATATACGGTATGACTACCATGATGTGAATTGCATGTCTTCACCCTCTGGCACCTGACAAATCTATTTATTTTTCTTTTTGCTTTGAATTATCGGTGGTTTATTCATGACTTTAAGTGATACCTACAACGAAACCTAATACCTTTACCACATACAAGCAAACATCCAAAAATAGATTTATGCGTGGTGATGTCTCTTAATCAATATTCATAGTTAAAGAACAGTTTTATATAAGGCAGGGAACGTGGAAGCTTCTTGACACACAGGGTTGCTTCATCTGTTTTACAGCATTTTTTCACAAACTTTACGTCTTAAGCCTCATGACGTGAGTTATGATTTTTGGGGACCTAATAACTGAGGCACTTTAGTGAGTGTGGAATAGAGGGTTGGGTCTCCCCACTCCATCTAGGGAGGTCTGATTATAAAAGTCTTTCCAGGATATTTATTAAGGTATGCAGCATTGTGGTGGAAATTTTCATTTGGTCCTGCCACATTGACGATCGGTAAATTTAATTTATTTAGTGATATTTGTCATGTATTGGCTTAAAATGCACAGTTTTGCCCATTTAAACCTTTCCTAAAAACAGAGAAATTCTAGCGTCAGAAATCACAAAAAGTTTGTTTACTTACCATTTAGCAGCTACTGGTTTTCTGCAGAGATCAGATAATGAAGCTGATGTCACCCATTCAATATCCTACAGAAAGCGTGTATAGCTCATGCTGTGAAGTGATCATGTGATGTCAGCTCCATTGTCTGATCTCTGCAGGAAGTGAGCAGCTGTTAAATGGTAAGTAAACAAAGTTTTAATGATTTATTAATGGACTACAATCTAGCTTCCCCACCATGTCGCGAAAAGAAGAACATCTTAAATGGGAAAGCTATATATCCCACTGTAACTGGGAATTGAATATAAGAAAAATATCTCCAGATAAGAATGCATTGATATCCCCATCTTTATATGACATTAGACCTAGACCAACAAACTATCAAGCTTTTGGAGTTTTGTGAATAGCAACTTACACTGAAAAATCAATAGGAACAAACAATAGCCTTCATTTTCACGGAAGATTGGCATGTAAAAGTAAAGATCCAAAGGACACCATGCAAGATCAATGGTCTAAAAACCACATACTACTGTCACAGTTTGGCACATACAGAAACCTAGAAAGTCACGGCAGGGAAGAGCCACCATAAGATTCCTGTCTCAGACCCAGCAACATGACCCATTTCAATAGGTACAAAATCCTCTGTTCCCGAACTTCCAACAATCAGTTACTATGGTAACCACCTGGGTTGAAAAGAAAAGTGTTTTTCAAACGTCGGCTAATTCATTAAAATCAGGTGAGTGACAGTTGGAAGATCAGGGGTCAGATTTACTAAGCTGTGGGTTTGGAAAAGTGGAGATGTTGACCTTAGTAACCAATCAGATTTTAGCTGGCATTCTCTAGTATGTAATAAGAAAGTGAGAGCTAGAATCTGATTGGTTGCTAGAAGCAACATCTCCACTTTTCCAAACCCTTAGTACATCTGGTCCCAGGAGCAGAGTATTTTATACCTGGTGGAATGGGGTCATGTTGGAGGGTCGGCTGTCTATTAGGACACTTGAATACTTCCTTTACCATATGTCTTACTTTAAACCTGATCCAGACTAACGCACAGCGCATCGGCATGCATTCCCCCTGTGGCCGGCGTAATTACACACTACCCTAACTTCAGCTGGCGTAACAGTGTGTAATTGGCCAAACCCGTCCTCATTTCCTTACCTCCCCCCCCCTCCTTCCCTCCCCCCCCCCCCCCCCCCTTCCTTGCCTAACTGTTGCGTAGTTACGGCGAGTAACGCCCCTTCAACCGTAACTACGCAAGTTAGGGCCGTCCGATCCTGAGGAACAGGTTTCCCTAACTATGCCAGGCAACATCTGCCCGGCGCATGCGCAGATTGGCAAAACTGATGATCTTACACATACGGCGCCGTAACCACGGCGGCGGCTGTAGTTCAAGATCAGGCCCTTTGTGACAAAAGGTATTGTATTTTGCAGAAAAGAACCAGTGTAATTAATAAATAAATCATTTAGTCAAACTCCAAGTTTATTAGCTGCGTGGCAGACACGTCATTGTGCTGTCTGTAGCCTGTTTAGGAAATTATTTTTTTTGACATGCAACAAAAATATTATTTTACTTGTCTTATTGTGCAATAATAATAAACGGGACTCTGTTTTCACCCCCCTCCTTTATCCTGAAGCAACAGAGCATTACATTAATTGACTTGTCTTATTAATTCAATAAGCTGCTTCTAAGATGAAATGCTGGGCTGTGTTTTGCCTGTTTTTTTGCACGTTTTGGCTGTTAGAAGAAAAGCTTTAAGGCTCAAACTGTTCAGATGTTTTGCACACTCCACTGAATAATTTAATGCTCTACTGAATGTGGAATTACTACAAACTGCTACTTTTTCAGGGAGTTATCATTTCATTTTCACTTTATACTATGACAAGAAAACACTTAACACTTTCAACTTTAAAACCCACGTATCCCAAAATGAGAAGTGAATTTATTACAGCTTTAATAGGTTGCAAAGTTAAGGCGGCTTACTCTATGTATGTCATTTGCTTTCCTAGATTCCGAACGTGTGGGGTGGAGGCCGCCGCCCAATGGCCCTTTTTTCGAAAGGGACGTTTTTTTATCAGCCCACAGTGAAGTGCCTGGGAAATCAATTGCTTCCGCCTCGCTGGGGAAAAGCAATCGATGATTCCCAGGAAGAAGATGCAGCGGCGAATGGTAAGTATCCCTTATCATAATTCTTACCCTAACCCTCCCCTTGCCCTAACCATAACTCTCATCTCCCTGCAGCCTGACCCTAACCTTCCCCTTCCCGCATACTTACCCTAAGACTAGCCCTAAGACTCCCCTCCCTGCAGCCTGACCCTAAGACTCCCTTTGCTGTAGCCTAACCCTAAGACTCCCTTCCCCAAGCCTGACCCTAAGACTCCCCTTGCCACAGCCTGACCCTAAGACTTCCTTCGCTGTAGCCTGACCCTAAGACTCCCTTCCTCGCAAAGGAGAAGGTCGTACCCTCTAGACATTGGTGTGCTCGCAGTTTTAACACTTGGGCTTCTGACAGCCTTTGCCTAACTTAAGGTTTTTAACCAGAGTGCATTGAAATGGAATACATGTAATTGGCTGGATTCAGACTCACAGTGCTCCGATCCCTGCTGGATCCTGATACTCCCTTTGTTCATATGGATATATGACCTGAGGAAACATTTTAAAACTTCCCCATCACCTTCACTTAAAATGGGAACACTTACGAGAGCCATAGGGCACCCTTAACTACCCGTATGTATTTTCTCTCTTAAGAAGGAAAAATACACACGTAGATTCCCCAGCCCTCCCTCCCAGCCTCATTTACATCCCTCCCACCACCCACTTTACGGAAGTAACCCCCCCAGCATGCCACCTCTTACATTAAAAACTACATGCGGTCTTTAAAGACCATGGGCCTGATCCAGAACAACGCTTCGGAGCGAATTTACGCGTGGCGGACACGTAAAATCTCCCTTTGGTAAGTACTGCGCATGCGCACCATAGAAAATACGCTCTGTAATGTAGCGTAATTGTGAACGTATGGGCCATTCACGTATGTGTCACGTAAATACTTACGTGTGGGCGTGCCAATTATACGTGAGTCCAAAATACATCTGAAGTAGGCGGGTAGGGTTTGGAAAGCGTATCTTGACAAAATACGTACGTTCAAGGGGTGTGCCGAGGGGGATGTAACGAATTTACGCGCACGAAAATACGCTCCGCGAATAAACGGACGGCAAACGTGGTTCTGGATCTACCCCCATATATGTAGTTAATATCCATACGAAACCCCCCCTACACCAGTGTTGGATAACCTGTGACACTCCAGATGCTGTGAAACTACAATTCCCAGCAATTCCAAGCATGCTTTGTCAGGTATCAGCTATGCGTTTGCATTTAAGGCTGGGACTCGTAGTTTCACAACACCTGGAGTGCCACAGGTTAGCCAACACTGCCCTACACCAATTGCGTAGTCTAAATGACTATGCGCAGTGGCTCTGAATAATACGCACCTAATAAGCATCAGGGGGTAGATCCAGAACTACGTGTGCCGTACGTTTATTTGCGGAGCGTATTTTCGTGTGCGTAAATTCGTTACACTCCCCACGGCACACCCCTTGCACGGACGTATTTTGTCAAGATACGCTGCCCAAACCCTACCTTAACTTTTTCTAACGTAACAGCATACGTCCG
>WWET01001370.1:46159-56845 GCA_011038615.1 Limnodynastes dumerilii | reverse complement strand
TAACACATACGTAAATCTCCCATACGTGCACAATTACGCTACGTGAATGTGCGTATTTTCTATGGTGCGCATGCGCAGTGCGTACGAAACTGCGATTTTACGTCTCCGCCACGCATAAAATCGCGGAGATGCGTAGTTCTGGATCAGGCCCCAGCTTCTTAGGTGTGAATCAGTGCCCATGTTACCATAAGACTTACTTGCGCAAGAGGCTTTTCTAATGTACGGGCGTCTGAATCTGGCCCGAAATGTACAAAAGTTGGGGAATCTTCGGACATCTGGATTTGGCTAATTATTATTTTTATAAAGGAGAGTAAGCAGGAAAATGATAATTTCACGGAAATAATGTTCTGAGGACAAGCAAGAAAATGCCTTTTCCATCCAAACAGATTTTAGACACTTAACAAATGACGATAATGTATCCCTGGGAGGAAGAAACTTGCAGCTGTGACTTCAAGGTGTTTAGTCTGCAGAAATGTTCCCTCTATTAGAACATCCTTATCATGTGATCAGCATAATGTTTTATTTTAGTGCTTAGCGATGGCGCCGTTTAAGGGCTGTTACGATGAAATGAACGCTTCTGTTTAGACACATTCAGCGAGAGGTTTGCCCTGGCTAAATATATCTAGCGTTGATAAAGTCATAGATGCTTGTTCCCAATAGGAAGATATTAATTTGAATGATATCGGTCAAGCAAAGATGATGATCTTTAATTGCAGTGCATTGTGAGATCTCTATCTGGAGGCTGTTCCATCCGTAGCTTAACACAAAATAAAAAAAGAAGAATTAGATATTACTTCTCTGGAAATGCCTAGAACTGTTTCCGGCAACAATTCCATACATTAACGATGTGTAAATTCTACTGTATATGTAACTTCTATATATATAAATCTTTTCTCTTTGGATTGTTCTGGACGTATGGAGGTCTGGAAGCCCGCACAGAGAATGGGAGTAAGCCCCCTTTTCCTACCCCTCATTCGTGTGGATTTGATACAAATTCTGCCTCCATAAACCACTGTTCTGTGCAGATTTTGGTGTGAGAACGGCTACATTGAAAGGCCCCCTTCAAGGGGGAACTGCAGGGACTATTGTACTGGGTACGGAGCTGATGGGGGCCCACCGAGTAGCGGGCCAATGTGCAGAGAAGAACTTCCCTGATCACCGGCCCGCTTTTAAAGTAGGTCACTTGGCTGCGGGACCCCATGTCTGTGTCCCGGGCCCTGCATATTCTGAAGGTGACCTTGCATATACAATCCCGGATGTACTGCACATACATCCGGAATTTACCGATAATAGCTACTACGCATGCAGTCTTTAAGACTGCATATACACAATCTACGTAACAAAATGAAACGTAGATTACGTAAAATATTTACTACGCATGCGTAGTAGCTATTATCAGTAAATTCCGGACGTATGTGCAATATGTCCGGGATTGTGAATCCGGCCCACGGATGTCCTAGCATAAGGAACTGAGTTCTGTATGCTAGGACATCCGTAGCGTAACATCTGGCGTGTACATGCGCAAAAGTAACGCTAGGGAAGACTTCCGTCAGTAAGTAAGTGCCCTAACATTATTAATTCTGGATCTGACCCAGTATGTCACTGTTTAATGTGCTCGTCGTTCCAACCATAGTCACCTGACACATGAAAGAGAGGTTTTAGAACTCTCCTCTGAGCTCTGTTTTCACTGTAACACCCCCATCCCATAACATGTTAGGGTATATTTAAATCAGAGCTGTTCATGGTCCGTGATGGTAAACTCTGTGCACATTGCAATTTTATTATGAAATTCAACCAGATTTAAGCAGGCAATGTCTTTATAACATTTTATTTTATATTGCGCAGTTTACATTGGAAACAATGAGCTATCAGCAGTGGGTCACACAAATGTGAATACAAAGGGATCTATTTATGCAGAGACCTTAAAAGAAAAATCATCAGAAATTGATTGACTACGACGTGAGGCAAATTTTTAGACAATAGCACTAATTTCCAGCATTTTTGTTGCAGCTTATTAAATCGATCATACAACCACTAGAGACTATGTGGGAAACACGCCATAACTCCCTGGGAGGGTATGTCTGTCACTGGGCAGAGTGTTGATGCATTCTGGGAAGGATTGAAAGTATCTTGTGGTTACTATGTGGTTCTTGTATGTAATCCGGCTGTACTCTGCTTCTCTGTGCTAAGAACACTGGCATCATATGTCAACTTTCATTGTCTTAAGATCTCAGTATAATTAACCTGCAGCTCGTGTAACAGATCAACAGTGGGGATTATGTATTGACAAAGTGCCAATAGCAACTCAGCCAAGTAGATAGAAACAGACAGAAAGAGCTTTGACATAAGGATGTGGGCTGAGTCGTGCGTGTTATGGAGAAATGTTAGATATTACACTTGACAATGGTCACATTCTCCCCTCGGGCATGCATAGACATTGTGCAATGCTAAATATTTAGGCACAGTCAGGATAGCTAACAAATATAGGATTTTGGCAAAACAAGTTAATTTTCTTGACTTGTCTGGTTATTGATTTTTTTCATCATATATCACTATGGGCTGGATCCAGACTTAAGTAAGTGCTTGAAATGAGTTACTCCTGGGCTAAACCATGTTGATTGCAGGGGGAGTCATATTTCATCTGTTGCAAACAGTATTAGAGTTGGGAGGTGATGTTTCCTATCCTAAGTCTAAATAACAGTGTGATAGTAAAGCTGGTCAGTATCTGTGTGCAGTAAACTATTAAAAGATATATCCCTGCATGCAAAGAATACAATTAATTTGGCTTCCCCTGCAATCAACATGGTTTATCCCAGGAGTAACCAATTTCAAGCACTTACTTAAGTCTGGGTCCAGCCCTATGTCTCCATTATTGAAGTCATGTTTTCTTAGATAAATGTCCCTCTCCATAAAAATCAATGTAGGCAACTATAGGACACAATTTCTGAATTCTGTTATCATACTGCAATAAGTTCTGGGACTAAATCAGCATCAGGGAGATCGGCAAACACTTCAAGGAGTCAGGGATATCACCCATTCTTCAGGGAGTCAGGGAAATCACCTATTCTTCAGGGAGTCTGGGAAATCACCCATTCTTCAGGGAGTCAGGGAAATCACCCATTCTTCAGGGAATCTCCCTGACATTCAGGGGGAGTTGACAAAAATACTATTAAGTATTATTAAGTATTATTCTTGTATTTTGCTTAATTCTCTATTAAATACTATAGTTGATTAACAATTGTCTTGTGTGATGTCCTTTAACTCTGGGTATTTACCGAGCTTTAAGTTCCACCGGGAATAAGCGCGCAAGAGGGCCCCAAGATTTCAATGTCTTAGGGTCCTCCACAGGGTTTAATCCAAAATTGGAGAAGAGGGGTGTCCATGGCTGATAGCTGATAGCTCAAGTCAAAACCAAACAACAGATTCCCTTCTATGATACAGTAACTCCTCAACTCCATCCCAGCAACTAGCTGTCAAAACCAGCAATCGGAATGTAACACCCGCTATAGCTTTCACCCAGGTAATAGCACTGAATCATTTTCAGCTTCTCTCCTACAGCCTGTCATAGTGTGATAGCTTCAGATACTAATTTGAGAAAAGGAATACATTTTGTCAGAACTATAAGGGTAATGTTTCATCCATCCCAATCTATGCCATATTTTGATAACATTGAATCCCCGTCTCCTCCATTCTCCTCTTAATTTCCCAACATCTATTCATTTTATGTGACAAGTGTGGAGCAATTTGTAGATTAAAAAATGAAATAACATGATTTTTTGGGTTCTTATGCTAATGTAACAGTCATTTTCTACTCCTACTACAAGCACACGCAGAGACTTAACAATGACATCGATGCTGAAGTCTCACTTGGTGCTTCTAAGTGGAGCTCTGAGTGCAATCACGATCAGTTATCACCACTATCAGGTCCGCGAGAGATCGGTGAACAACTCCTATGAGCCACGAGCAATTAGAGATGCACAGCACATGCACGTTGCCTCCTTGCTTCAGATTAGGAGGATTTGCTTCATGTTTATACAGCTTTATAAGTGCATTCTTGTGCTGCTATATTGGATTAAGTTTTATGCTGTGGATCCTTTGTCTAGAATTATGCATTTGATAATTGTGCAGATTTTGCAGGGTTTCTATGCATTTCTTGTGAAGATTATAAACTGTTGTAGATAACATTACTGCCCTCAGAATAAGGTCATTCCATCATGTGTTCTTAGTCAGAGGCACATGGTAAAGTCTATTTATTACGCTCATTTATATGCCGGGTTGTTGCTGGGTCTCTGGGCATCTTAGGCAAAGTTTGGCCCCCCCTTCATCTTCTTCCTCCTCCTCCCTATTGTCACCTTCCCCCTGCACAGAGAAACTTATCCAGAGGTGAGCAGCTGACGTGAAGGCCCCTATATTGGGTTATATAACTTGGCCCGTATTCATACCTAAGAGTGAGTAAGGGGCGTACAGATCCACACCTAACTCACCCGTCCTGCCTTATATCACTTATGAGTGCTATAGGGCTACCTTATCTTACGAAGGAAACTACGCACAGACCTTTCCTTTCCCCGCCTCTCCCCGCCCTCCTTCCCCCGCCTCTCCCCGCCCTCCCTGGCTAATTTAAATCCCTCCCCCCTCCCACTTCTGCCTAAACACTCCCCAAGGAAGGCTTGAGACACCCTGAGGAAAGTTCATTGTGAACAGAAACGCGTTGGTGGTCAGTCATACTCTCCTAGGAACTCTTGCTGCATTGGACCTTACCTGTGTTTAGTTGCTGCTACTTGCCTGGGCTCTTATCCACATCTTTTTTTCGTAGCACTTCTTCTAACAGCTTTTTACCACTCTTAACGGGACCTCTTCAAGTAAGCTCCTTCTATAGGAGAGTTTTTTTTATTACAAAGGACTACTTATATTTCCTACTGCCGGATCATCGCCATACATCTCTCCCTGCATGACGGGTATGGGCTGTTCTTAGCAGAGTGTCCTGTATTCCTTGACAGGATCTTTAGGATCCTTTAGGACTTTTTACCTGATTTTTTTGTGTGTATTGTTCTGGCTAATACTGTCATTTTATTAGCCAGGTTATATATATTTTTTATTCTAATAAATTTGCTAATACTTTATTGTTTCTCTCTCTCACTTTTTACTATGCTATTTATGGAGAGACTCAGAACATCGAATAACACCATTTAAAGGTCCTCCACACCGTAAGACTCTTCTCAAGGACTAGTGGTTGTCTTTTTAATTTGCTGCACACCTGTTTTACATTTAATTTTTTATATAGTAATATATTTAATTATTCCACAGCGCCTAATTGCCAGACTGATTTTTCCCTTTTATACCCATTTTTTAGAGGATGTAGGATCCTCTTTGGTCTGACAGTCTGGCTGCAGTGATACAGCACGACCGCAATTGAAACTTTTTTCTTTAATAGTATACTAGTGTTGCTAGGCACAGGAAGGGACTTGATGACGCAATTTGCGGCCTGACCCCTATTCCAAGTAAAAACGGGTCCGTATGAGCCTGGGGGCAGAGCCTAATGACGCGATTTGCATAACCCGCGTCATTAAGCCCCGCCTCCTGCATGCATCGCTAGCTTTTCTCTGGCATCTCCCAGAGAGAAGCTGCCAAAAGTCGGCAACCATGATATAAACTGTGCAAGTTCTACATGCAGTTTGCGCCTACATATATATACGTAGGTGTTTCAACAGACGTCCTTTATTAAATGTCAAACGTCATTATGTATAACAACTCCATGGCTCACAGCTTATGATATGTCACATGTCATCTGCATAAGCACGCCTCCACCGCACGATAAATTTATCGCCGAAGAACTGCCGATTATCGTTGAATGTCCATACACTACGCGATTTCTCCAAAAATCGCCTGCTTTTTATCGTTTCAAATCAAACATGTCAAAAGATCCGATAATTGTTCAGAAGCCCTTTTTGAATTTAATTACGTCATTACGTCACCTCTTTCTAACTAATCTACTCCTCACGGAGGCAATCTACGTACCTAATGGGACCATAGATTGCGTAAATGACCTACTACGCATGCGTAAACGTACGAATAAGGGGCCAGATCCAGAGCTACGCCCGCTAGCGTATTTTTGCTAGCCGGAGACTTTTTTTTTTTTGTGCTTTGAAAAGTTAAGGTAGGGTTTGAAAAAGCGTTAAAAAACGACAAAAGTACATACGAGCGGGGGGAGCGACTAGAGGAGTGCATAGTAAATACGCTACGCATTGAAGCGTAAAGGGAACGTAGGTCTGGATCTTGGCCAAGGCCCCTTGTGTTTTTTTTTAAATTGAGATCTAAACACACCGAGAGGCACCTGTTATGGCCTCACAAATAGCTTAGAACATTTTTGCAGCCTTTGAATCGCTTGTAAACAAAAAAAAAAAGAAAAAGCAATTGCATTTCAAAACAATCTTCTTTCAAAAACAATGCACTGCACCCAGAATACACAAATGACACATCTTTTTTATTTTTTGTAAATGATGTATAATTAGTTTTTGTCATGATGGATTCACCTATTCATTTCTCTTCTGTTCCTTGTGCACCTGCCTGGATTTTGTTACACGCGACTTGCAAGCTCAATGCAAAGCTTTATGTTTACCCGAAGGCTTTGCCAAATGTATACCAGCTTGGCAGAACTTGTGAAAAGCATTTGCTCAGCTGCTGACCCACGGGGCCTGACAACAATCAAAAGACTTCTCGACAACATGCAATATTAACACTTTCCTGGCAAATGGCTTCTAAGGGCTGGCTGCTGGGAGGAATAATATTAAATCAGATCAATGTGCGGTGCGGTGCTGTTATATGTACATGGACTTGTATTAGCTTTAGGATGAAGTCTGGTTCCTGTTAGAGTTCTATGAAGCGCCCAAAAATTTACATTTGGGTCCAGATGTACTAAGCTGCGTGAAAGGAAAAGTGGAGATGTTGACCATAGCAACCAAGGGCTAGATCCAGAACAACGCTTGTGAGCGAATTTACGCGTGGCGGAGGCGTAAAATCGCCTTTTGGTAAGTACTGCGCATGCGCACCATAGAAAATACGCACAGTAACGTAGCGTAATTGTGAACGTATGGGCCACTCACGTATGTGTCACGTAATTGTGAACGTATGGGCCATTCACGTATGTGTCACGTAAATACTTACGTGTGGGCGTGCCAATTTTACGTGAGTCTGAAATACGTTAAGTAGGCGGGGGTTTGTATTTAAAGTGTACAGTATGGGCGTGCTTAGCTGCGTAAATACGTGTTGCCCATACGTACGTGTGCGGATCACTGCGGTTACGTTGGCAAAAGTTAAGGCAGGGTTTGGAAGGCGTATCTTCACAAAATACGTACGTTCAAGGGGTGTTTCTAGGGGAGTGTATAGAAGGTACGCACACGAAAATACGCTACGCGAATAAACGTACGGCAAACGTAGTTCTGGATCTACCCCCAAGCTCTCACTTTCCTATTACATACAAGAGAATGTCAGTTAGAACCTGATTGGTTGCTATAGGCAACATCTGCACTTTTCCTATCCTTCAGCTTAGTAAATATGGCCATTGGAGTAATTTGAACTTTGCTGGGTCTTTAATTGTCCTGAAATGAAGAAAAAAGTTCCACCTGATCTCAATGAACACAGTTAGAACACTACAGAAGGGATAATGAAACACTATAGGCAGATACGGTGCATATCATCAGGGAAAATAAGAGAAGACTTCTGGAGGTGACTATGCTGATAGAAAGAAGACTCAGGAGTGGTCAAAGCCTTACCGGTGGCCTAGTCATTGAGTCAGGTCTATGGTCTCTGGTCTATGGTCAAGGGATCTTACCCAATAGGCTGGTGACTGTGGACCTAGTATATTATGTACATTAGCCTCTGCTAAGACTATCGTACGGAATTAGTGATCCACAACCACACATGTAGGAGAGCAGAGCACTCCCCCTATTTGCGGATTGGGGATACGCCACCAGGACCCTACCTTAACTTTTCCTTATGCATCTCCAAGTGTGCGGGATACTTAACTGGACATAAGGGCTTAGCATTGTCCTTTACTGTAAAATTTAAATGTCTATTCCCACCCCCCATGTGTATAATTCTCTGATCCGTATGGACTCCAGCATCGGCTGCCTGCACTCCATTACGGAAGTAATTGTACCGCGCGTGCACAGTATCATTTTTATATCGTCCTCCCAGGGCCATAACAAGGGGTGTGCGATAGGGGTGGCCACCCACGACACAAAGTTTAAGGGGGTAGCAGTAAGTTAATATCTAAGGTTAAATTGGTTTGGAATTCAGGGTAAGGGGGCATTATTTTTCCTTTATGCCCCTGGCGCTAAAATTTTTGGTTACAGCTCTGCGTCTTCCGTACATAATGTACAGAAATAGTCAGTCTTATTTAACTGTCAGTCAGGGCCTAAAACCCAATTGGCATCCCTAGAAGGCCACCAATAGGCAGGCACAGAGGAGATTTCTAATCCCAAAAGTGTGTTGGGAACTGTGATCAGTGACTGGCCACTTCCCTGAGACCAACCACCTTATCGATAGAACAGTCACCATTGTGGGAGAATGTCCCAGTCAGTCAGGATGCCAACTGTCTTTTTGCCATGAACATTTTGGTGATGTGGAAATCCCCATCTAGAAACCCCTTGATCAGGACAGTGACTCTAGCAGCTGTTTTGCTAGAACCTAAATTGTACTAAATTCGTCTCGAACATTTACATCATTATTAGCAGGAATAACATTGTGAGAACTACAACTAACATGGGACTTTTATTTTTGGAACTACCATCTGGTTCATCGAGACTTGCCTTCTTCCCCTAAAGGAGACTAGAATTGCTCTCCATATGCTGCATCAGGGCAGATGTTCTGAGCTTTGTTCCCTGGTGACCTTGGCTGATCTGCTGTTAGCACAATGCCTGGTTGACCCTTGACGTATAATCCAATGCATTGTGGATCTAATAGCTGCTTCCACGAGTATAACTGTTTCCTTATCAACATCATCATCCTTGCAAGCAGTTTCATTAATCAGGCTGTGTAATTTAATGAATTCACTTTAGGTCCTACGACTGTCAAGTTTGCTATTCATTTTTTTTACTCTAAAAAATTACCGTTACCAAAAGTATTACTTTGCCGTGTATCCTACTGGACTAAGCAATTACTCATTAAGGTCTGGATTTATAGTTACGTAGTTTTCGTCTTACATACATTGTTTTAAGAATTAAGCTACCACGCATGCCTAGTAGCTTATTTATGCTATCTACATACCATTTCTGTATGTAGATTGTCTTTAGTCCGCGCTTACGCAATCTACGTACAGAAATGGTACGTAGATAGCATAAATAAGCTATTACGCATGCATAGTAGCTCAATTCTTAAAACAACGAAAACTACATAACTGTGAATCCGGACCTAAATCTGAAGACCCAATCTGTGACCAGGTTTTTGTATTATATGACAATCTTCTAATCTTCTTTTTGGCCCTGCAAATGATGAACCTAATATTGACCAAGGCCATTATTTTTGGGGGTTTTTTACAGTCATGTTTGAGACAAAGCACAGAGAAAGAACTGTAGACGCGATGAAGAATGCAGCTGTAAGAGAGACATTGTGGGTCATATGACAACAGAAATCTAAAGAAAGAATTACAATGTCAACCAGACATAAACAAATAAAAGTATGTTGTTGGTGTTGATGAAATGGAAGAAAAAATGGCAAATATACACTTTAATATTAAAAGAATAAGTAAAACAATGTTTCAAAACGGTCACAAATACAGTGTATACTTGTGGGAAATATCTGCCTTATTGATGAATCCAATAAGCTGTAGGAAATACTCCATTACATTAGACTAAGAGCTCGATTTACTAAAAGTTGGTTTGGCAAAATGGTGGGCATTTTTTTTTCTGGTGGTTTTAAAGCCACCTTATTTACTAAGAGTTAAACCACCACAAAATTGTCGTATGTAAGTGCCTACCACAGCCCATACTGTACACTATATAATGCCCCTCTCTGTCTACAATGCGTATAATCGTAGAGATGTCAGGTCCTATCGTACTTAGTTGGGTACAAGTTGCTATGATCATTTGCAGTGCGTTCCCACAGCAAGATTTACACATGCCCACATGGGTTGTTATTAAGTCTGGATCAGGCCAATGTGTTTCATTTAGACCCTCTTTCATACCAGATAATTGACCAAACAGGAAGACCTGGTAAGAACTGAGTGACGTTCAAACAACTAGCAAAGGGGAAGGGGGTGTAAGGAAAGCAGCGGCTAATTAGGAACATGAGTATCCAATAAGAAGTTGCGTTCACTGCACACTTTAACTAACAATCGCTTAAGTCAGTGATTCCCAAACTGTGCGCCGCGGCTCCCAGGGGTGCCGCAACGCTCTCACTGGGGTGCCTCAGAATGTTTCTATTTCCTATTGTATTCTATTGTATTTTTTGCTTAGGGGTGCCTTGAAAAAAAATATGGAGACCCTAAGGGTGCCTCGAACTGAGAAAGTTTGGGAACCACTGGCTTAAGTGTTATTCAATGACTCATTGGGCCTGATCCTGACCTACGCCGATGCGCTGTGCTTACTAAAGCGGGCGTATGGCCCCTTCCTTACGCCGGCTGAAGGCTACCCTAACTTCAGCCGGCGTAAGGAAGGGGCTATACGCTCGCACAGGAGCGTATGGCCACCT
>WWET01001370.1:28515-44497 GCA_011038615.1 Limnodynastes dumerilii | reverse complement strand
AAAAGGAAACAGAGAAAGGGAGAGAGAGAGATAATTAAGGGAGAGAGAAGAAGAGAAAACAGAGAGAGAGAGAGAGACTGACAATAGAGAGAGTGGAAGATTAAAAGAAAAGATGAGAGGAACAGACAGAGAAAGAGAGTGTAGGAAAGGGAATAAGAGAGAGAGAGATGAGAGGAAGGGAGAGTAGGGGAGGAGAAAGAGGGAAACAAAGAAGATAGAGAGAGAAGGAAATAGAAAGAGGGAGACAGATTACATAAAGGGAGAGAGAGAGAAGGAAATAGAAGAGGAGGAGAATGAAACTGATGTAGAGAGAGAGAAAGAGATGAGAGAAAGGCATAGCACAGCAGAGAGAATGAAATAGAGTGTATTAGAGAGAGAGAGAGAGAGAGAGAGAGAGAGAGAGAGAGAGAGAGAGAGAGAGAGGAAAATAGAAAAGAGATGGAGAGAGAGATTTCATCGAATAGATTTTGCACTCAGCTTATTTTCTCAGTTTTAGGCAGTGTTAGGTGCTAAAAGTTCAATGTTCCAATTTTAAGAAAGCCACCTCCAGATGCCAAAGCAAATTACATCAGTTCATTGTCCGGGGTGACACTAGCCACTCAGAATACCCCTGTGTGAAGCCTTCTGGGTATATGTATTCATGAAAACCCCCAAAGACATTAATATCTTTGTTATTTTAAACAGAAGCTCGTCAATCCGTTAGACACAGTGTGAGATGGATGCACTCATTGCAGCATGGCATGTCAGCGCTGCGACACTAGGCATACATTTATGTAACTGATGCATATGGTATATTGTAAATCCTGTGATCACAAGTCTTTGAATTGCTCATCCTGCAGAAACACTTAGACATTCCCTTGGATCTGAGCTTTCATATTAGTGAACATCTACTGAAAGTTCCAAGACGAAAATACACACACACACACAGCGCAAGCTTTATCTACAGCGTGCAGAAGTAAAGCTTCAAGCTATATTACCATTTCCTTTTTTGAACACTGGAAAAGAAGCCAGAAAATACATTATTGATGATTTTTTGTTTCATATTTTTTTTGTCTATCTTTTCCTAAAAATCTTGAAGCTGAAAAAAAACCCCTCATCCTTTTTTGACATATAAAGAGCAAAGCAAGTGTACATTTCCGAGAAAAAGACCAAGTTTAGCAGCTGCAGCTTTATGATGTCATCCTCTGGGCACTTTATGCAAATGAAATGCTCTCCACCAGGGCACGTCATTTGCATATGGTGCCAAGGATTTAGAGGTTATCTTTTTCATGAAAAGAAATGGAAACCCGATTACTTATGTTTCTGGAAGAGGCTTGCTTGGAGTTTATTTAGCCCAATGTATAGATTTGCGGTTGTGTAATTCAAGATTCAGTGGGCCCGATTCAATTGAGCTAAAAGTGTTCGCTGGCGTATTTTTAACGCTATTTTTTGCAAAATAACGGGCGCTATTTTTTTTGCTATTCAATTATTTTGCAGCGTTAAAAATACGCCATTTTTTTACCGATAGCGTTAATAAAAAATTTGCCCCTATGAGAGGTGCGGATTTTTAACGCTGCCCTGTTTTGTGCCCCGGCAGGGCATGCTGATGTTTGTAGAACTACAAGCATCAGCATGCCCATGGATGCCAGGATGGATGCGGCAGCATGCCCTGCCAGCCAGGGGCCGCTGCGCAGGTGGCGCTAATGACAGGTTATTGGCCAGTGTCTGAAATATCGTCAGAACAAAATATTTTTTAAAATACCGCCGGCAATTGAATCTGGCCCTCTGTTCAATAGGTTTACATTACAATGACAGCTATTGTATTCTTTGCATGCAGGGATATATCTTTGAATTGCTTACTGCACACAGATACTGACCAGCGTTACTATCACACTGTTATTTAGACTTGGGATAGGAAACATCACCTCTCAACTCTAATACTGTTTGCAACAGATGAAATATGACTCCCCTGCAATCAACATGGTTTAGCCCAGGAGGAACTAAGTTCAAGCACTTAACTAGGTCTGGATCCAGCCCAATGTTTATAATGTCCTAAGTGATACCATGTTGCTGAACACATGTGAGTGAAAAGTAATTAAGGTCTGTGGAGAACTTTGCAGACTAGTAACATTGGGCCGGATCCAGACCTACGCTCGGGTTATGTTTCAACGCGTAGCGTATTTACACTTTCGTAATTACTGTGCACTCCCCTCGGTCGTTCGTATTTTTGCTGTTTTACGCTTGCCAAACCCTACCTTAACTTTTCCAAGCGTAACTGCGGTCGGCGGTAATGGCTGCAGGTACTTACACGCCTAAACACGCCCATACTGTACGATTTAAATGCCTCACCACCCCGCCTCCGAAGCGTCATTACTGGTGTCGTATGTCTGGCTCGCCCCTTCGTCCTTAGTTACGATGCAGGCCCTTACGCTCCGAGTTACGTGGCATAACATCTGCCGCACGCGTTCGCAGTAAGTACTAATGGGCGCTTTTACGCGCACGACAAGTGTAAAAAAATGGGCGGCCGTAGTTCTGGATCTGCCCCATAGATACTAATATTACTGAGATTACCCTACTTTGCCTTAATTCTGCAGCGCTTTCAGAAAAATATTAAATTGTTATATTAAAATCCTAGTCCCATTGGACGTCTAGAGAATAGACAGCAATGGAGTCATCATGTGACGCTCATGCTTAGTAATATGCCATCATATTTATGTTACTTAACACCATTTTGTGGTGAGCATCAATGGGCCTGATTTAGAGGCTGAAAATAAGAACTTAAAGTTACACCTGGGCAAAACCATGTTGATTTCAGGGGGAGTCAAGTTCATTTTATTCTATGCATGCAGGGAGAATGCTTTGCTTTTACTTATTGCACACAGACACCTGATCAGCTTCACTTTTAAACTGCTAATTAGACTTGAGCTGGGAAACATCACCTTTTAACTATAATACTGTTGCAACAAATGAAATTTGACTCCCCTGAAATCAACATGGTTTAGCCCAGGTGTAACTTTAAGTTCTTATTTTCAATCTCTGAATCAGGGCCAATGTCCTTTCATTATAGCCTGGGTTATTCCCCTACTTCTAATCTCACAGTGCAACCACCACCTCATCCTCCTCTTGTCTTGTTAGCAGATAAAGACAGCGGACCGGATCCAGATCTGAGTGTACGCGTGTTCCCACTGAATTCAGTCTTAAGTCACTGTGACATCCCATCCAATCACATTCCAGCTATCTTTTATGAAATACAGACTAGAAAATGATAGCCAGCCTATGATTGGTTGTTGTGGACAGTGGCTATGGCTATTCAAAGAACCGCATTTTTCCGCCGACTTCTGTGCGTGTTTTCAAGTACGTTTAAACTGCGCATGCGTAGTAACCTTTTATACGCAGTTAACGTAGAAGAGATGCGCGGAAGTGCCCAACGGACGGACTTGTGAATCGGATGCGGGAAATTCCGCATGGAACTCCGATGGAAAAATACGGAGAAATTTCCATAGAAATGGGCGGGGGGGGTGGCATTTAAATGAAGGGAAGTGGGGCGCGATTACAAAGATACGCACGGACGGAGGACAAATACGCACAGAAATGGCCACGGAAAGTTAGGGCTAGTCTATGGAGGCGGAAGTCTCCGTGGGCACGGATATAGCAAGGGGAGTGACTAGGGTTTTGGTGGGTGTTACTTGCTCCGTCCGTGCGTATATTTGCCCGATCGCCGGACAGATCTCTGAATACGGCCCTAAATCTTTACAATATGAAAGCTGACAAAATGAAGACATTTGTTTGTAAAGGAAATACATGGTTTTAGAATACCAAAAATCTGCTTATTCATGGGGGTTGGTCTATGGAGGCGGAAGTCTCCGTGGGCACGGATATAGCAAGGGGAGTGACTGGGGTTTTGGTGGGTGTAACTTGCTCCGTCCGTGCGTATATTTGCGTCCCGATCGCCGGACAGATCTCTGAATACGGCCCTGTATCTTTACAATATGGAAGCTGACAAAATGAAGACATTTGTTTGTAAAGGAAATACATGGTTTTAGAATACCAAAAATGTGCTTATTCATGGGGACACATCTGTAATGGTTCAAATAGGCACAATCCTTCCTACCTTCCTTCCTTTCTCCCTCCCTTCCTTCCTTCCTTCCTGCCTCCCTCCCTTCCTCCCTTTCTTCCTTCCTTCCTTCCCTCCTTCCTTCCTACCTTCCTTCCCTTCTTCCTTCCTTCCTTCCTGCCTCCCTCCCTTCCTTCCTTCCTGCCTCCCTCCCTTCCTACCTCCCTTCCTCTCTCCCTAATTACCTACCTTCCTCCCTCCCTTCATCCCTCTCGTCCTTTCCCCTTTTCCTCCCTTACTTCCTTCCTTCCCCCTTTTCCTCCTTCCTTATCTCTTTTCCCCATTAAAATTCTAATCTTTAATTATCTCTATACACAAATAAACAAAGAAATAGAGGTTAGTGAGTAAGTAGTCATAAAGAACATTTGTTTTTCAGTGACTTGACAGTGGGAAGCAACAGAGGAACTAATAACAGTATTGAATAAACCACTAATTACATTATGAATCATAGTTACCAAATGGTTCTGGGACATTAGTCTTTGTCCTCTGTGAGAGACTCCAAAACTCGAGCCACGTGACTAAGGGCAGATAGCAAGGAATGGGTTTAGCACAAGTTAAAACTTGGCTCTCTCTATGCCTCCAGGTTATTAACTCTCATTAGCGATATGCCAATTAGCTTAATTAGAGATTGCTGAGCAATAATTAAGATGATTTACCAGAAGCAGTATCATTGATCACACTTGTGTATATTCCTTGTGCTGGTTATGTGTGTATACCCTTCTGCTTGGCCTTGGGAAGCCTTCACTTTGCGAACCTTTAACATCCGCCAAAACCAAGTCACATGACTAATGGATCACCTATAGATCACCTATACATGAAAACACCTGTCATGATCACATACATCTTTGCAAAACTTAATTGATATTGGCACATTTCCTTTCTTTTTCCTTTTCTCTAGTGATTTTCATAAACTGGAAATCTGAAAGTAGTTATTACAGAGAAATAAATAACAGAATATATATCAGTAGATTACAGCCCTGCAAGATTTAAAAAAAAACAAAACAGAACAAAACAAAAAAGAACCTGTTTGATTACAATAAGATGGAACTCTTCAAAATCAGGGAGATACCGTAAACTTTGTGCTCTGCATAGCAAAATTTTTTATGGGCCCCCCTCTCTCCTCTGGTCACCACCCGAGTGGAGTGTGGCGGGAGCTGTGCAAGGGGAGTGGCTATGTACTATTGCTAATGCCGAATTTAATTATTTTATTTAATATATATGGAGATGTTATCAAAATGCAGCTTTCCAACCCAAACAAAAAAAAGCAGTTAAAACATATCCAAAAAACAAAAAACTTAAAAATGCATTAGTACAAATATATGAATAATATGAATTTAAGAACAATGGGGCAGACCAAGAACAACGCTTGTGAGCGAATTTACATCTGGTGGACCCGTAAAATTGCGTTTTGGTAAATACTGCGCATGCGCACCATAGAAAATATGCTCCGTAACGTAGCGTAAATGTGAACGTATGGGCCATTCACGTATGTGTCGCGTAAATACTTACGTGTGGGCGTGCCAATTTTATGTGAGTCTAAAATACGTCTGAAATACGCTATGTAGGCGGGGGTTTGTATTTAAAGTGTACAGTATGGGCGTGCTTAGCTGCGTAAATACGCGTCGCACATATGTACGTGAGCGGATGACATCGGTTACGTGGGCAAAAGTTAGTGGAAAGCGGATCTCGGACAAAATACGTACATTCAAGGGGTGTGCCAAGGGGAGTGTATAGAAGGTACGCACGCGTAAATACGCTACGCGAGGAAACGTATTGCGATGGGCCAAATTCAGACTTAATAAAAACAGGAGATTTATGTAGAGTAGGTGCGTAATGCTGCATTCCATGCTGAGTCCGCAAGGGACGCTGACCTATTCACCATGCATACAGGAGATACTGGGTGGCCATAAGCAGGGGCAGAACTACCATTGCTGCAACAGGTGCAGCAGCACTGGGCCCATGCTAATACAAGGGCCCACAGCCGTCATCTCCGCACCGCCGAAGCTGCACACTGAGTTACCAGAGATATCATCAGGACCAGGGCATATCTGGGCCCACAACTCGCTAGTTCTGCCTCTTGCCAAGTATTTCAATTGTGTAGTAAGGTCTTAGCTAAGGGTTTCCATGCGGAATACTTAAGGTAGGGTACAGTCAGGGTGCACACGTGGGTATGGGTCGCCGCTGTGAACGACCCTTTTTAAAAAGTGCCATTTTCTCCCAGCCAGTTCTCAACAAAATTGATTGCTTTTGCCTCGCAGAGGAGAAGCAATCGATTGACGAAAAAAAAAGATCCTTCCATTGCCCTAAAACTCCCCTTCCATTACCCTAAACCTTCCCTTCCAATACCTTAACCCTCCCTTCCCCGCAGCCTAACCTTAACCCTCCCTTCCCTTAAGCCTGACACTAAGACTCCCCTACCCGCAGCCTGATCATAAGACTCACCTCCAAAAAGCCTAACCCTAAATCCCACAGCCTGACGCTAAGTTTCCCTACCATGACCCTAACCCTAACTCTCTCTGTGAGCTGCCTTTGACGCATTTCTCCACACTATATATATATATATATATATATAGTGTGGAGAAATACATATATAAACCACACTATGGTTTCATAAGGAGTAATTACATTCAGGTATGCTCAGTAAAACCTTTCCCAAAAACAGGACATTTCTGCCATACATGGTGGAAAAGTGCATACATGTTGGGCCTACCTGCTGAGAAAAATTGAATAGGGCTTCAGAAATCATTACAACTTTGTTTAGTTACCAATTAGCAGCTACCAGCTTCCTGCAGAGATTAGACCATGGAACGGACGTCGCCTATTTAAGGTCAAACAAGAAGGGCGTATGACTCATCTTGTGAATGGAATGGATGATGTCAGCTCCATTGTCTGATTTCTGCAGGAGGCCAGCAGCTGCTAAATGGTAAATAAATAAAATTTAAATGATTTACTAATGCGCTGCAAATCTAGCTTACCCACTATGTCGCAAAATGAGCATCATTGCAGAGAAAGCATCCCATGGGTCACACGCTTCCACCACTTAAGTTTCTTCCATAAGAGAGCTGCCCACTCTCTGTGGCCTATTCTGGACACAGACTAGACATTACCCATGTTAAAAAATAAATCTTTGCTTGCTAGCCATACAAGGGGCAGAAAACTGCGAGATCTTCTGTGCAAATGATGTCCGCAACAAATCCAGCAGCATCCCCGCAAACTTTCTAAGTAGAACACTGGGATGCTACAAATGTACTGGCTGTTACTGGACACTGGCCCGAAGTTTATCCATCCCCTTAATCGTCAACAATTTCGCATCAATTTTATTACTACTTGCTACTTACGCTTTGTCATTTATGTCATTCGTTGCCCCTGCAAAAAATTATATGTGGGCAAAACAATCAGAAAGCTTAAGGAACGACTAGTCCTCCATAGATCGGCTGTCAAAGCCATCTTTGAGGGTAAGGACATTGGGCCTGATCCTGAATAACGCCCGCCGTTGCTAGGACGGCGGGCGTAAGCGTAAGAGCGGCTTTTCAGCCGATCTGCGCATGCGCCGGGCAGAAGCAAGGGAGAAATGTATGTATTTATTTATCTTATGATTGCAACAGTTTGGAGGGTTCTTTATATGGATTAACTTCAAATATAAAGATAGGGATCGCAGGAGATCCAAAATAGCTAGCCTTCAGCCGGCGTAAGGAAGGGGCCATACGCCCGCACAGGGGGAGTGTCGAGGTAAGTGAACGCCGATACGCTGTGCTTTAGTAAGCACAGCGCATCGGCGTAGTTCAGGATCAGGCCCATTGACCAGCCAGTTGCTAAGCACTGGCTTCAACATGGGCATACTTTAAAGGATCTTAGGTGGATGAGCACAGACTATATCCCTGTGCTGCCCAGAGGAGGTGACCGCGACAAGCTGCTCTTACAACATGAGCGCCGCTGGATACATAGACTGTGTGCATTTAGCCCATCGGGCCTTAACGAAACTCTTCCCCTTAATTGTTTGCATTAATATTGACCTCGTGTCCTCTTTAACTTGTCCCTCTTTTCATTTTATTTTCATGTCCCATGCTTATATTTTTGCTCCTTTCATTTGCATTTTGATTGCTCGTTGTTTTTAACCTGTTCTGCTTTTGTTTACCCCCGTACAGCTGCTTACACAACCACTGGCCAATGACAGAAGGGGTTTGTCTGAGCCACGCCCCCGTTTCCTGGGGCGACGTTGCAGGAAGTATCTGCCCGGTGGCTGCGGCTGGACGCAGTAAGGTTCTCCTTTTCTATTTAATTGTTGGTTACTGCTGACAGTTGTTCTGCTTGTGCCTTTGTATATTCCCATATTTGCTGTCATTATCCCTGAAGAAAATCGTTATGGACCATTGAAACGTTGGATTACTTGTACTGCCTACATTTTTGGCAATATATGCTTTACTTTATTTATCAAAGCCTTGTGAGTGACTTCTTTTGTGCCTATTTATATATCTATCTATAGATAGATAGATAGATAGATAGATAGATAGATAGATAGATATAGATAGATAGATAGATAGATAGATAGATAGATAGATAGATAGATAGATAGATAGATTTCTTTATTTCTTAGTGAATGGATATATATGCATAAATCACCAGTTGCAAGCTCCACTAAGAAAATTTGATTACCGAAAAAGGAACATCCGAAAGTTCCTTTTCGGTTGTCCCTTTTTCGAATACTTACCTTTTTCTACCGTTTTTTAATGAATTGCTGAATATGCCGTTCGGCATACTTGACCCATTCACTTTCGCAATCCGTGATATTCCTCTGTCGCACCTCCACCGCTACTGCTCACCAGACCAGGAACAGGTGAGTAAATTATCTGTGCGGGGTAGGGAGGGTTAAGGTCAGGCTGTACGGCAGGGAGGGTTAGGGTCAGGCTGCAGGGGAGGGAGGGTTAGGGTCAGGCTGCAGGGAAGGGAGGGTTAGGGTCAGGCTGCAGGGGAGAGAGGGTTAGGGTCAGGCTGCAGCTTAGGGTTAGGGTCAGGCTGCAGGGGAGGGAGGGTTAGGGTGCAGGAAATGGTGGGTTAGGGTTGGGCTTAAGGTTAGGGTCAGGCTGCAGGGGAGGGAGGGTTAGGGTGCAGGAAATGGTGGGTTAGGGTCGGGATGCAATTAAGGGAGGGTTAGGGTCAGGCTGCCAGGAAGGGAGGGTTAGGGTTAGGGTAGTGAGAGGGGAGGGTTAGGGTAAGAATTAGGGAATGGACTGGGGGAATATTTTTTAATAACTTTTCCGTGAATCGATTGCAATGCCTATTCGAAGCATTTTCAGAATTCAGATTTTCTTTGAGAGGACCCACACCCATAAATCACGTATATTTAAAATGCCAACAATAAATTGTTAGGGACCAGAAACGAGTGTAGCATAATTGCTCTGAAAATTAACTCCACCAGTGTCATATGAAATCATCTCTATTTCCCGACAACTTTTACAGGAGCCCAACTACTAAAGCCATAAAATCTAGCATTCAACTGTAAATGATGTGTAACACTCATGACTACATTCATAACAAGAAAGACGGGATATCTGGATATACTTTGACAATCAGATGTCTTGTATTGACCTTTGGGAAGGTTCCACAAGGATCATTGCTTGTTAATGCTTGGAGAATTCTACAATATGCACTTCAAGCCCCTTGTGGGGAGAGAAAATGAGAAAGTGATCAGAATTTAAGCTTTGAACACCTGAATAGAGTGGATCGGCCTTATGCAATCTTAACTTTAACCTTCTATACCACTCTGGTAATCAGCATTTGTCCAGGGAAATCAAACGTTAATGCAGAGATAGATCTGGAAAGTTAGTGCCTAAGAAAAGCTTTAACTGCAAGAACAGTTCCACTTATTTCAAAGATAAATAAGGCAATATCACTTCCCCTGACTAAGCGTTTTACTCAACGTACAGAGAGGGAATAATGAATAGGGAGATGTGCTGTATATTTAAACAACTGTGCACATATGGCCCCACAGTGCACATGCCACAAACCTGTTTTATGTGCAAATTGTATGTGCAAATCAGTCTGTTTCAGGAAAGGCATGGTGGCTCAAGTGGTTAGTACTTCTGCCTCACCACCCTGAAGTCATGAGTTTGATTCCTTGCTGCACTTTTTGTCTGTGTGGCTTTCCTTCAAATGCTTTGGTTTATTCCATGCTTCAAAAAAATTCTAATGGGTTAATTGAATTAAATAACCCTGTTTGTGGTAAGAAATTTAGGCCCGGACTCACAACCCGGGACGTATTGCACATACGTCCTTAATTTACAAATAGTAGCTACTACGCATCTTAAAGACCGCATTTTCGCAATTTACGTAACGAAACGATAGTAGTAGCTACTATTGGTAAATTAAGGTCGTATGTGCGATATGTCCGGGGTTGTGAATCCGGGCCTTAGACTGTAAGCTCAAATGCCAAAACTTCTCTGTACTATGCTGGAATTGGTGGCACCATATAAATAAGTGATGATGTTTATATGGGATAAAGCACCTTTTGGATCCAGTGTATGTCATCCAGGTTGTAGACTCGGACTCAGTTTCATGTCTGGATCATGGGATATGATTTGCCGGTATGATGGTCCATCATATGGCGGCTGAATGGAGACTGTCGGCAATGGCCATCAGTCTCCATTGTGGAAGGTGATACAACTCCTGGAGTTGGGAATAGTCATCTGCCAAAAGGTAAGTGTTTTATCTAACCCTACCATCACCCTTTCCTAACCCTAACCTTCCCTTTCCATCCATGCACTGCAGCTTAACCCTAACCTTCCATGCCCCACAGCCTAACCCATAACTTCCTTTTAAGCCCTAACCTAATACCTGCAGCAGACTAACCCTAATTTACCTGCTGCAAGCACTGCAGCCAGTTCTATTAGGAACGGGGAAATAGGTTCCCATTCCCAAAAGCAATTTTCTATCTTTAGATTATTTTGAATAATAATACAGGTGCCATTAAGCTGGCGACTTTTCTTGTGTTCGAAAATAGGGCCGGCCGGCCGAATCTGCAACCACATCCCTCAATCAGGCCCGTTTAAGGCCAGGAGGCTACAGTCCTTACCTTAGAAGTGAAATATTTTTGGACACATTTACCAAATATCTCACAAGGACCCCATTCACCAACATTCTCTCCAATATATGCAGATCTCTGCAGCGGTTACAAAGCAATCTTCAGGGAAATCATATTTCAGACACTAACAGCAATCTATTTAGCACTCCGGGGATTTTTTCAGCTTGAAAGACAAGTGCAAGCAATCAGGCCAAATAAATATATGACCGTAATGTGAAGGACAAACTTTACTTGACTGTAAATAATATACACATCTACATGATTTATTCTTTTTAACAACACGCAACTGATGAGGCGTTAATCATATTTGTTTCTCTGCAGCCTTGCGGTATCTTTTTTAAGCGTTCCTAAGTGCTTTTCAGAAAACGGCCATAGCATGTCTGAGTGATTTCCATGGATATATTAAACATACAATGGGCTGGATCCAGACTTAAGTAAGTGCTTGAAATGAGTTGCTCCTGGGCTAAACCATGTTGATTGCAGGGGGAGTCAGGTGAATTGTATTCTTTGCATGCAGGGGGAGTCAAGTTAATTGGTATAGGAGACATCACCTCTCAACTCTAATACTGTTTGCAACAGATGAAATATGACTCCCCCTGCAATCAACATGGTTTAGCCCAGGAGTAACTAATTTCAAGCACTTACTTAAGTCTGGATCTAGCCCAATGACCTGATCCACAGCTACTAACGACAACCGAACTCCCAGAATAAGATGCATACACCAGAGCTCCATCCGTACATGTAAAGGTTCATCCAAAAGGACGGTGCTTCCCCTTCTCCTTCTGCCTAACTTCCGTAAGGTGGGTGAGAGAAAGCATTTCAGTTTCACAGTTTGGGTGGGAATAAGGACGGCTGCGCAGATCAGCAGTCAGACAGTCCGCTGATCCACACTTGTGACTTAAGACTACCTTATGGCCGCGTAACTCACTAATTCTCGGCATGACAGAGGTACATGACAGGGGAGTTCACTTCCCTCCCTCCGTGGTTAGGATTTGGTTCACGGTTATTTCCCATTGTTTAATTCAAATGATTATTTATTTTCTTTTTTTTAGAAAAGCATTATTGCAACTTGAATGGGGGATCTTTGTATACATCACATAACACAAGCCGGGTTACAATTGGACATTTATTTAGCTCGACCTGATGGCTTTTCACTTTTACATTTTCATTATCTGAAGCACCATGAAGTACACATCATACATCCTCCTTCTGCTGACATTAAGAACAGAGAGGAGACCAGTTATTCAAACCCTGCTTGGAATCAGTGGCAAAAAATAAAATAAAAAAGGAAACCAGTTATAAGCGAGAGATTTTTTTTTTCATATGTATTCAGAAAGTTCCCCTTTCATTCAGTGCTTTGAATTGCTTAGAAACCCTCCAAGATTGCAGATTATATTTAAATATAGTGAACTGTAGCTTAAAAAAATAATAATAATTTTACTGCAAAATATATTTGAAATCAGTTATTGTATTTTAATAAATGGATATTGTACATCTGCAATGACCTTGGAATATCACAATGGAAACGACATACTGGGACTTTCCATTAGGTTGGAAATAGATTTATTTAATGATTACACAAAGGCTTCATATTCTGCTATGTGTGTGCTGTGAACAACAACAGAGAATGTTGAATGGTCTTAACAGGGACAATTAGTTCCTAAGGGAATGTCTTTCTCTCTTACAGTATTTCACTCGACAAAATGCGCTGTTTGGATTCCGAAATATCCAACAGAACATTTTAAGGGGGGCCAGGATGATAAGAGATACACGTTTCCATATGTGAGAATCAGGTTACATGGATCTTACATGTTATGTACCAGATCTCCCCAGCGCGGCCATAATCTGTTATATAGTTTCACATGTTATGTATGTCATACAATACTCTCCTTCATTATTGCAGCTGCCAAAAATGGCAAACAGCAGAGTGCCCACTCACACATCATCCAGCCGGGCACCTTAACAAAATAATGACAGAGATACATTTTCTGCAATTAAACAGGGCACATGGTTTATTAAATTGGGGCCAAATTGAATTGATGACTATTTTAATTTGTCTTCCAAGAGTTAATAAGAGGTCCAAATAGCAGATAGGGGGGTTCAGCACGTTCCCCTCAACAAACCCACAGGGGTCAACTCTTTTAGACCTTGGTGCTCCATCGAAACCAGTCTTCTAGCAAGAAGACTCAATCCCTTCATAACTGCGCACCCCAGCAACTTTAAGATGGAAGACACTAAGGACTCAACTGCTAGGGTATGATGTGTTTGTTGCCAGACCAGTTCTCCTCTTATCCCCAAAATTCCCCATGCCCCAACACCCCCTTTTTGCTGACCCTTCACTGCTACCACCCAACACATGCACCATGCACTGTCTGGAAAGGAAAAAAGTCAAAGCAGAGGTTAAACATAAAAATACCAAAACTCTAAGGGAGGGAGGGAGATTCTGCAATAAAGAGACTGCACTCCTTGTTTTTAAATAACCTATCATTAGCCCACCCACCCCTCTAACCCACCATTTCTTTACCTAACACTACTCAAAATAACTCATGGTTGCCTACTTTTGCAAATGACTATCAGGGAGATTTTGATAGCACTATCAAGACTGCACCAAAGGGGTGTGTCCTGTTGTGTCAAAGGGGTGTGTCCTATGAATAGCTCCACCCATGGGTGTGTCTAAGACTGCCATTCAAACTACTTCCCAATAAGAATAGCAGCATCAGTATTTATTGATTGGTAAAATGTGACTGAATAAATATTTTCAGTATTTATTGTGCATACTGTGTCTAAATGCAAGGAAAATAGAACACAATTTCTAAATTCTGCCATCATACAATGCAAGACATGCAATGACTTCTGTAACTGAATCAGCATCAGGGAGATTGCCCAACACTTCAGGGAGTCAGGGAGATTACCTGCTCTTCAGGGAGACTCCGATATTCAGGGAGAGTTGGCAACCATGAAATAACTAAACAACATAACTATTACCACTGTCCTTCTAATGTCTGGTGGAGCACCTGCCTGCCGTTTATGTCCCTGCAGACCTATGAGGGCTTTCCTGTTCCTGTTTCTAGCAGATTACCCCCCGGCCTTTCATGCACCTGTTTGCATGTATTTTTTTATTGATCTAAGCAACTTCCATTTTGTGTGTATACTGTTTGGGGAATTGTCTGGGATCAGCAGCTGAGAGGGGGAGTTATTCCTGTAGATTTGTCTGGGTTCAGAAACAACGCAAGACTGGACAGCTGTAAGAACAGGTCTTTACATGCTTCAAACTGACATGGCTGACCAGGCACTTCCTGTCAAGCTGTACTTCCTGTACCACCCATGGTTCTTCTGCCAGCCACAATGCAACATACATCTACATCCTCCCCTTTTTAAACATGGAACATAATAAACAGGTGTATGGGTGCAAAACAGTGTGACAGATGTTGAATGTAGGTGTGTAAATAGGATGCAGGAAACACAAAGAACTGCAAATTACATACTGTAGCAAAATCCTGGAACTGAGGCCTGGAGATCCTTCCAGATCTTGTAATATAGATGTGTTGAAGAAGGCTTATTATTAGCGAGAGGCATAGGACTGGTCTGCCCTGCAATAGATGATTCTTCAGGTGATCCGTTATTAACATGAATAGGAGTCCTGACATCCTCAGGAGGTACTTGATGACGTGAAGGTGCTGGTTTACACACACCCAAGGCGCCTGTTGCGCTCATAAAAGGCACCCTCGGATTACACCATGTAACTGTTGGGCCTGTTAATCCTAATTAATCTTTTCACAGTCCCGACTTTGTCAAACCTGACTGGAGTCTGAATGCGGAGTCTGCCCCATAGACAATGGCTTCAGCTGATAAGATGTTTTGTCGTGGTTGGCTTTAATCCGTAATCTGGACTTCTCTAAGGCACTCTGCACGTTGGTTACAATGGCTGGTGTGAGCTTGTCCTTAGTGGTAGGAAATAGCAGTGCAGGAGCGTCTGGACAGAAGGTCTCAGTTCCTTCTCCTGCAGGAGATGTGTACGAGGGACATCACAAGTACCACACACAATTCTGTCCCTGATAGGTTCACTTGCTAATAACCCATAGTCACATTTCTTTGCTAAAAGTTTCAATCTGGCAGCATAGGACCGAATGCTTTCAGCGGGGTTCTGCACAGCAGTGTTGAATGCATGTCTGTCCATTATGACATTTTTCACTGGTAATCATATCTCATCAAACTTTTGTATTAATGTGTCTGGATATGCTGGATCCTCCCCCTCTGAATAGACAAATGTGTCAGCTTTATCTACAGCTGCAGCAAAAGCTAAGTTGAGCAAAGTGTATGCCTGTGCCTTTTTTGACTTGTCTAAGAGTCCAGCACAACAGTAAACGCGTCATTTTATCTTGAATTTGAGCCATGCATTCGCGATGGCGTCATAAAGAGGAGTGGATTTATTTGGCGGAGACCTTGTGCCATCACAGCCAATCTTCTGACACCATGTAGATTTGTCTGGGTTCAAAAACAACACCAGACTGGACAGCTGTAAGAATAGATCTGCACAAGCTTCAAACTGACATGGCTGACCAGGCACTTCCTGTCAAGCTGTACTTCCTGTACCACCCATGGATGGCAGTGATGTCACTTCTGCCAGCCACAATGCAGCATACATCTACAGTTCACCTTTTTTTTTAAAACAAGTTGGTAGATCAAGAACGACGTCCGTTCCACATTAGTACTTACAGCGCATGTACACATCAGTTGTTACGTCACGTAAGTCATAGCGTAAGGGGCAGACACGTATCAGTAGCGTACAAACTTATGAAGGGGTGTGCCCG
>WWET01001370.1:14282-26863 GCA_011038615.1 Limnodynastes dumerilii | reverse complement strand
CCCCCAACCTTTCATGCACCTGTTTGCATTAACCTATAAACTGATCTGAGCAACTTCCATTTTGTGTATAGCCCTTTGAGGGCCTTGGTTCTTTGTTTATTGCAAGAAATTAGAGAATGCTTTGCTTTTAAAGATGTTTTGGGCAAGGGCGGACCTATTGGTGATGCAGCAAGTGTCCTGCCCTAGTGGCCACAGAGACTGGAAAGGGGGAAGCAGGGGGCCACATAGCTCTAGTGAAGGTTTCATAAGGTGATGTCATCTTCATGCAAGAACTTTACTGCCAATTCCCTTGGATGGATGGAGAATATTTTGGCTCCTAGGTGAGGAGAGCTGTGCAAGATGAAAACAAAACAAAGAGCTGGAGCAATGCAGGATACATGATGCTATAAAACTACCAACGGCTGACTTGTCTTTCCTAGCATGCCCTCATACCCAAATATAATCAGGGAGCCAAACCAAACTCCTGTACCATACCTTATTGCCCTACCTAGTGCCCAATATTTTGTTGACAACCAAACCACTACCACCAACCTATGCCACATCTACAAATAAAATTATATGTTAATAAATACAACTAAAGGGAGGGAGGGCCACGTCACCTGCCCTAATATATCCCATAAACTCCTCCCCTTCCCCTGATAATACTCCCTTTTAATTGGCATAATGTCTTGACTGCCTGGTAATAGCAGCAGCCAGGTGCTTATCATCATTAATGGCTATTTGGCATTCACATTCTTACCAGCAGCGTGGTAAAGGGCTTCTGGTCATTTAAGGAGTAGGTCAAGCAATGATAAGCCAGCTATCATCCCACCCACCATGTGATTGGAGAACATCCTGGCTGCTTGGCAACAGCCAGAACATAAGCAATACCTGTGCCGAGTATACAGGACCAGAGAGGAACGTCTCCAAAAATGTTACGGACACAAACGATGCAACCAGGGCGCAAAGTCTAACTAGGGCCTAGTTTTCACTAGAGCCCCTGATGGTGGGGATAGTCTTGGCTGCAGGACACCTAGCAGGTCACGGCCACCAGAGGCAACGCCCGAGAACGGAAGTATAAAGACCAAGATGGAGTAAAGAGGAGAGAAGGCAAGATGGAGTAGGAAGTGGGAAAAGACAGGAAGAAGAGACTGACCTGTGATGGACAGCGCTGAACACAGAACAAGGACAGAGATGGTAGCAGAACTACTGAACTGGACAAAGGATGGACAAGACAGACAAGAGCTCACGCAGCAATCACACAACCACGAGGGACCCCAAAGGAGGTAACAAAACAGGCACACAGGAGAAGGCAAGAAAAAATAGTAGAGGGGCAAACACCAGGGGGAGAGAGAGAAAGAGAGAGAGACACTGGAGGGACACAGCAAGGGCCAAGGTAGGAACAAGATGGGGCACTCAGATATCACTGACACTTTGCAAAATAGCACAAGGTACAGCCAAGGCAGCAGGTCACAGGACTGGAGTACAGATGTTATAACCGGCTCTGCCAGACTGACAGAGCCAGTCTGATATAGAGGATTGGCCAGCAGCTAAACCACAGCACATAGAATAGGACGTTCCCCTAAGCATGGGAAACGTCCAATGATAGTGGGAAGCCAGGAGGTGGAGCTTGGACCCGACCAAAGCTGAGGCAGCGCTCTACGTGTTCATTGTTTACATGTCGTGTTCGGCATGTACAGGAGCACGCCAGCGGAAGAGGCAGGCTGTGAATTTGCTACATGACCTTCCGCTTGCTGCGGCGGCATGTAACAGTATTTCCCTCTTGATGAGGAGTTATGATACCCTAATGAGCCAGTTTGTCAGGAAATTTCTCTTTAACTTGTCCGCATGAAAATTTCTTGCTGGTACCCAAGATCTTTCTTTCTGTTCCGTGCCCCTTCCAGTGTACCAGATAATGTACTCGACCTCTGATTCTTTTAGAATTCAGAATTTCTTCAACCTCGTATACTTCTTGGTTGTTAATCAAAACAAGGTGGCTTCTAGCAACATGAGATTAACAGAATTTCCTAGAGATTCTAACCAGCTTCAGAAGGGAGGCATGGAAAGTAGGTGCAATTCTGAGGCTTCAAGGTAAAGCTAGTTTGAAGGCTATAGGATTGATTTTTTTCAATAATGAGAAAAGGTCCAATGAAGCGTTGTCCCAGCTTTCTGCAAGGTTGTTTCAACCTGATGTTCTTTATGGAGAGCCAAACTTTTCCCTCCACTCTGAACTTACATTTAGAACTATGATGATCCACCCTGTCCTTGGTTCTGAAGGCAGCAGACAGGAGGCACTGGTTACCTCTCTTTAAGATAATTTTCTTCCTTACAGGAGAAGGCAGGGAAAAATTGTAGAGGGGCAAACACCAGTAAGAGAGGGGGACACAGCAAGGGCCAAGGCAGAAATAAGATGGGGCACTCAGATATCACTGACACTTGGCAAAATAGCAAAAGGTACAGGCAAGGCAGCAGGTCACAGGACTGGAGTACAGACGCTATATCCGGCTCTGACAGACTGACAAAGCCAATTGTGGCGCAAAGTGCACCTATCTCCGTCTATAACGGAAAGTGAAATATGTAGATTAAAATCATGCAAAATCCCTCAAAAAAGTATCATGGTGAATTGAATCAGACACTATGTGAATTATCTTTAACTATATATTATTAATGCTTATTTATATAGCTTCATAAATTGTCTGCAGTGCTTTACAGAGAACGGCGCTACCTGGTTGATTCTGACAGTTGGGCCTGATTCAGAGCACTGAGCACATTGCATATGCGCCCGGTGTTTTTTCGACTTGTAATTTTCTAATGTCATCTACATTTCTTTTAGAAACGTAAATTGCGTAAATGCGGTCTTAAAGACTGCATCTACGCAATCTACGTTTCTTTTAGAAACGTAGATGACGTTAGAAAATTACTGCACATGTGCAGCATCTCAAGTCGGAAAACACCAGGCGCATATGCAATGCGCTCGGTGCTCTGAATCCAGCCCGATAAGTATATGCTTGTCTCAAAGATTAAGCCATGCACATGTCAGTACACACGGACGGTACAGTGAAACTGCGAATTGCTCATTAAATCATATCAGTCCCTACCCCAATAGAGCTACATACTAAGGTTCCTAACACAGACATACACTCACACAGTAGGGTACTTTAGTCAGCAGCCAATTAACCTACCAGCATGTTTTTGAAGTGTGGGAGGAAACTGGAGCACCCAGAGGAAACCCACACAGACACGGGAAGAACATACAAGCTCCACATAGATAAGGCCTAGTCCAGGAATCAAACTCATGACCTCAGCACTGTAAGACACCGTGCTGCCCGATCCTCTAAATAGTATGAGTGGCAACAAAAACAAAGTGACTGATGGGGAACTCAGTAGAGTTACACCATCCGAAAGAATAAAATATTCAGTTTATTCTATAACAACCCTGATAAGCATTGGACGTTTTTGAAGATTATTGTGCGGCAAAGTCTTAATTGTAGGCTACGTTCCCTCCTTTTCCGGTGTCATTGTGTGCTGTCCTGGTATGGTGGCAGCCACGACCAAGTTCAATTAGCTTTAGTCCTGTCGTTAATCATGTTTATAGAGCGGGAACATCCCACCATGAGTGCTGGCTGTAGTCACTTGCCAGCCTCTACTAGTAAAAATAGGTCATGTGGGAAGAAGTGTCAGAGAGGACACTTCAAAGGCAAAGAATGTCTGACAGTGTTAAAGAAAAGATCAACTGTTGGTTTAAGCAGTAAGAGAAGAGTTGCCGGGGAATGCTGTGATCTGTTTAAAAAATGGAAGCTGACATTAAATACACAAACCGCAGAGCGTCATGATTTGATGCTGAAAGTCTGCTGGGGTGACTATCCTTTATTATTGGTGTTGGTAACCTAAAGGGCAAAAAGCTAGATTTACTGAACTGCGGAAATGGAAAAATTGAGATGTTGCCCCTAGCAACCAATTAGATTCTAGCTGACATTCTCTAGTCTAAAGCTGGGTGTACATTGGAAGCATGTTTAACAATCCCTTATTGTAACACGATTTTAGTATTGATTTAAAGTGACAACTAGGTAAATGAGACACCTGTACACAGGGATATTCAACAATGATACAGTTAACATCTGTGTAGTGGATTTATCATTGTCTGAAATATATTTAGGGTTAGGCTGCGGGAGAGAGAGGGTTAAGTTTAAGCTATGAAAAGCGGCAGCTTAGGGTTGGCTTGGGGGACAGGGAGGATAAGGTTAGGCTACTACTAAAGGGGGGTTAAGGTAAAGGCTAGGGTAAAACTTAGGGTGAAGAAATGCGTAACTTACCATTTTAAATTTCTCTGAATCGTCAGGCCGGAAGTATTCTTGATGCCGATGTCCAGCAACAACATCCCCCGTCGTGACTTTGCATTCTGCATGTGCTTCTTCAGAAGGAACCGCTTCTAACTGGCAAACCACACCCCATACACAATGTGCCTGATCCAGAACTACGCCCGGCTGTGTATTTGCGCTTTTCATAAGCGTAAAAGCCCCACAATTGTAATTACTGCGCCTGCGCGTGGCAGATGTTACGCAAAGAAATGCTGAGCGTATGGGCTTTGAGTGTACCAGCTTCGTAACTATGGACAAAGGGGCGTGCCAGCCATACGAAACCTGTAACTTCGCTTTGTGGGTGTGGTGAGGTATTTAAATCGTACAGTATGGTCGATTGCAGAATGGAAATTGCCGAATGGAAAACAAACAAATGGTTGAAAATCTCTGTAAGATTAACAACAAAGAAAAAAATTATAACTGTAAGTAGAAAAAAAAATTTTTTAAGGACTTTGGGCCTGATCCAGACCTATGCCCGCCGTCGCTAGGACGGCGGGCGTAAGCGTAAGATCGGTTAAAAAGCCGATCTGAGCATGCACTGGGCAGATGTTTGAGACTTTGAGAAAGGACTTTGAGAAACTTTGACACTTTGAGAAAGGACCTAGTCAGGTCTGAAACGCGTCAGTAGGCGGTAACAGGAATTAGGAGCCATTCCAAGGATTGCAGTGACTGACTTGTGACAGCTGATCTTTTCGGTACCATTTAACATCAAGATACAGCCCCACTTCACCTCCTGCGTCTTAACATCCCCTGGTATGAACTTCTGTTCCCTTTTTTATGTTTTTATATTTGAGGATTTGTATTAATAAATTGTTTTTGTATCTTTATTTTTCCCTTTCTTCATCCCCCTATGGGGGAAAGGTGACATTACAAAAACTTCAAATCGACTTCATCAGGACTTATTGTTGGACTATTTTTTACCTTTATTTATTGATTATCTTAACATTGATACTTCCCATTGTGGAATTCAGCGCTTATTGAATTCATTTTACACCATTCTTTCTGGATCTCCGTCTCCTGCCTACCTCCTATTTCCGGATTCGGTTAAAGTGTGGCAAATTCAAATTCATAGAGAATGCGGCTAGTTAAAATTCATAGGATATGAATAGAGAATAGAAAAATCGTATAGAGTATATACAGTGTATTGCCAATTGAATAGACAATAAAGAATAAAGAGTTGAGAGAAAGTTCATGTTCATACTGAATAGACAATAAAGGGGCTGCCTCCTCTGCTACTTAGCAACAGGGCTGTTGCTAGGCAGCAGAGGAGGGACTCACCACCGCCATCGTGAAAATGCCAGGGAGGCTGGAACACATAGTGGGGGGCCTATAGACATGATGAGGATATGGGGAAGGGGGGGCACTGGAGAAATGATGGGGATATGGTGGGAGAGCTGGAGACATAATGGGGGTTGGGAGAAAGTTAATGTTCATACTAAATAGACAATGAATATGAGCTTTCTCTCAACTGTTTATTCTTTATTGTCTATTCAGTATGAATATGAACTTGTCTATTCAATTGGCAATACACTGTATATTCGCTATACGAGCCACACTGTATATTCTCTATGAATTTGCCGCACTCTTTAACCGAATCTGGAAATGATTCGGAGATCCCTCCGCCGTGCTTGCTGCGGCCGCGCATGCGCGGGTCGGGACCCCGATACTGCAAGTATGCCATGTTTCCTATCCCAAGTCTAAATAACAGTGTGATAGTAAAGCTGGTCAGTATCTGTGTGCTGTAAGCAATTCAAAGACATATCCTTGCATGCAAAGAAAAAAATGAACTTGACTCCCCCTGCAATCAACATGGTTTAGCCCAGGAGTAACTAATTTCAAGCACTTACTGAAAGTGGATCCAGCCCATAGTCACCATAAGAGGGGGCATAATGGCAATGGGCACAGAAGGAAAGGCAGAAAAACAGTATGGACACTATAAGGGGCTTAATAAATGAATCTTTATAATACCCCCTCTTATAGTGCCCATAATGTTTTTCTGCCCCTCATTCTGTGCCCATCATCTTTCTTAAAAAATTTATTTTATTTTAATGTGATATTGTTTGATGGGGCCCCCCTTCAAAATTTTCGCCTAGGGCCCCTCAATACCTAGGGCCTCCTCTGTGAGCCAGCGTGCTTATCATAATCAGCTTCACTTGCATCCATTGCCATTTCTGAAAAACAATGATGTATTGTAAACTATTAGATACATTTAAAAACATTTTTCCATGTTGGAATTGTGTAAGAATATCAATCTATCCCAATAATAATACTCTTATTACAATACATATGATACAGGCCAATTACTATGTTACAGATGGGTTATGGGAAATTAATTCCACAATACACTAAGCGGTCTGAACACAGAGAGGCTTTTAAATAGGAAATCTTAGCTTGGTCTAAGTCACGGCTTTCTGCATATTGATTGGAGGAGCAATCTGTAAGTTCATCTTCAGCTATTTTCATCATGTAAAACTTGTGAATATAAGAGCAGTTATTAGCTCTCCCCTCCGTGTCACCGTTAAACTGCAGATTGACAAGTAATGTCACCTTCAAACCATCATGCATATAAGTGAGGAAAATGAAGCCATTATTTCTAACGCTGATCTCCTGTCATCGTTGTGTGTGTTTGTCTATATTTTACTGCGACTGTTTTTATTTTAAGAACTGTATTCATTACTAATTGCTTATAGGGGGAAGCCTAATTATATTTGGAAGAAAAAAAATAATTAGATGTTTTCTAACTAGTCATTATATTCAAGAAAACGGCGTCGGAACAGCACACACATTTAACAGATCTTGCCATGATATGTCTGATTCATGGCTTGCAGTCTAAGTCTGCCTGAGCTGTATTAAATATTTCATTTGAGCAGCATCAGTTGGAATTAAGGAATAATAGAGGAGACGGAAAACATATTCTACAATTACGTGTCATACCCTGAATGATGAAGTGTTTCTCTAGCATCTCTGTTGCATTTCTACACTCAATGGATACGGGTTGTCTAAGCCTTAGGCGGAATAAACACTGGAGGGAGGGCATGGTAATCTCTACCAGCTTGCAGTGAGATGAGTTGGAATGAGGAGGAAGCCAGAACATGGGGATTGAAGTAGGAGGCGGGATATTGATCGTGGCAAGCTATTGCGGGATATTGATTGGTCACTGAAACGGACCTTGTAGAGTCACAGGTGTTGGTTATGCTTCACGCATGGAGTCTCTGTTAATTGACAGGGAAAATGTACAAAATATATAGTCATAAATAAAACAACTATTAAATATAATAAAGTTAATCAAATTAATACATATTTGATAAAAAATAATGGTCTGTATTCACACCTAAGAAGCTTCGGCTTCTTAGATGCGTAGATTTGCATGTATGCGTAATAGGTACATAGGTCCAGATTCACAGTTACGTAGTTTTCATCTTACGTACGTTGTTTTAAGAATTGAGCTACTACGCAAGCGTAGTAGCTTATATACGCTATCTACGTACCATTTCTGTGCGTAGATTGCATAAGCGCGGTCTTAGAAATAAGTGTATTACTTTTAGCTTTCTGGACGCATAGATAGCGGGATGTACACCCAATAGCTTAATGTATTTTTGCATATATTTGCACTCTGACTGTCTTCATTCAAAGAGACGTTACAGGTTACTGGGGAGGGAAAGGGAGGACTAATTGAATGATTATGAATGCACAAATCAAATATCATTCAGATTATTTGCACCAGCTACAGGGCATGTCTTATATCAGACATTGGAGCGATATTTAACCATGCCATCGCTTAAGTAAAGTATGAAAATGTTTCCTATGCTTGTGCTGACAGCCCAGGTAAATCAGTATAAACAGGACGCTTAAAAAAAGATTTCAATTGATTCATTATGTAATAGGTATTTTATTTATGACTAGGTGTTTTGTACATTTGCTTTGTGAATTAACAGAGAACCCTCACACAAAGCATCATTAACATATGCATTATACAAAACAATGGAATAATCCTGCACCTGTAACTTATTGACTGAGAAATATATCTCTTTCCTTCCTTCCTTTTTTCCTTCCTTCGTTTCTTCCCTTTCTTTATTTTTCCTTTCTTTCTTTCTTTCTTTCTTTCTTTCTTTTTCCTTCCTTCCTTCCTTCCTTCCTTCCTTTCTTTCTTCCCTTTCTCTGTTTTTCCTTCCTTCCTTCCTTCCTTCCTTCCTTCCTTCCTTCCCTCTCTTCTTCCTTCATTCCTTCCTTCCCTCCTTCTTTCCTTCCTTCCTTCCTTCCTTCCTTCCTTCCTTCCTTCCTTTCTTTCTTTTTCCTTCCTTCCCTTCTTCTTTCCTTCCTTCCTTCCTTCCTTCCCTCCCTTCTTCCTTCATTCCTTCCCTTCTTCCTTCATTCATTCTTTCCCTCCCTCCTACCTTCTTTCCTTCCTTCTTTCTTTCCCTTCTTCCTTCCTTCTTTCCTTCTTCCTTCCCTCCTTCTTTCCCTCCTTCCTTCCTTCTTTCTTTTTTCTCTTCATGTCAAAAAATAGGTATTGTTGAACATATCTTAAAAGGAAGTTCAAAAAACCCAATAATGGAATCACCACCATATTTTAACAATCTACCAGTATGACTAGAGAACAAAGTAAAAACGCTTTTATGGGGTGTTTTTTTATTTTATTTTTTAATCAATCTTTTCTCTAGATATTTGCTCTTATAAAAGTAAAAGAGGATGGAATGTCATGAGTACTGAGTGCACACTGACTAATGCACTTTTCACAATGTCTAGAAAACTGCCCACACAAGTCTACGCTGTTCAATTTGTCAGACAGATTGTGCCATTAAGAACGATATAATTCACCTATTCATGCTGCTAATTTTCCATCAGTGAGTAGAAGCATAAAACGTATATAAAATTCATCCACCGTCCACAGAAAATGGTAATGACTCCATTTGTTCATGTTTTTATTGCATTTTATTGTATTTTGGTTTTTTTTTCCTTCAGACCCTGTCAACAGAACTATATACAAATGTTATTGTCAAGCCAGGCTAACTGCTGCTACAATATCTCCAGCAACATGAGTGTCGGGAGGCCCTTGGCTCATATCTAGAAACTTTTTCCGCTGTCGAGTAGTAAAAGTTCTCTTTCTCCATAATAAATCAACAGCCCATCTATTCCTAAGGCTCTACAAATTCCGTGGGCTTGCAGAAACGTACAGAAATAGCCATTATATAGCATAATTTAGGAGAGAAAATGTAGCTGCTAGTGGCAGAATAGAAAGTAGTCTTTATTAGCAATTTTTAAATTCTGGATTATGATTTATATCTAATGTCAGTATAATTACCAGTGGTGCCAAGTCGTGATATCCAAAATCTGAGCACTAACTTACCTTTATGATTATTACGTTACTTAAAAATTGTAGAATTTTTTTTTTTAACTGTAGTCAGAATGGGGGGAACTGGTCACAAAGCTAATAATAAACGTATGAGACTGGAACATGCATCGAAGTAGGATATATTTGGGTTTCATCTTTTGCAGTATGTTTAAAGACCCAGGGGCCAGATTTACTAAGCTGCGGGTTTGGAAAAGTGGAGATGTTGCCCATAACAACCAATCAGAATCTAGCTATCACTTTCCTATTTCATACTAGAGAATGTAAGCTAGAATCTGAATGGTTGCTATGGGCAACATCTCCACTTTTCCAAACCCACAGCTTAGTAAATCTGGCCCCAAGGGCTCTATTCGCTCACCTTCTAGGTTCTGGCTGTGGGTCCCCACAGAGAACGTACAGTAGCGTAACAGTAGGAAGATTGGCCTATGTTACATCTTGACCCCCCATCTCCCCATGGTTGGCTGTCATAGAGAGCCAGCATTCCACGTGCAGAAGTGACAGGAACTAGAAGAACCATTGACTCCTCCCCCTGCTGAGAAGAGCTGGTCACATGATCATGATGTCAGCAAAGGTCCTTTAAGCCACTTGGATCTAGTAAAGATCAAACATTCCGCCCACTACCCACTACCCCCACCCTCTCTTGGCTCCCCTGGCTATTCGCAACCCCAAGACAGCACATGCACAGTGCGGTTCCTGCAGGAGTAGCATTGAGACAGAACGGGCGTCTGTCCTGTGGTCACCCACTCTGAACCAGAGTCTTGGTACGAGTGTGGTCCGCTGGTACAAAGGTCTTAATTTTGTACTACAGCTGAATGTAGACTGCTGGCAGTCTGCATTTCAGAAAAGGGCAGTGATCCACACCTGGAGTCGTGAAGAGTCATCCACTGTAAGGTAATTGCTTTCGCTAACCTTACCATTAACCCTCTCCTAGACCTAAACCGCCAAAAAGCACATATCTAGCGCAATGCCGCTTATTAATAAACACACGCACAAATAAATGGAATTATTTGTGTGTGTTTATTAATATATGGTATTGCGCTAGATAAGCGCTTTTTGTCTCTTTACTACCTCTGACCCTCACGTGATACTACAACCAGGATTCCGGTAACCTGGAACCGAGGCGTGGTGGGAAAAAAGACGGCACACTTCTAGAAGACCGTTACCAGCTTCTCTTTCCACTTCTGAACCTGACTCCAAACCATTGCCAGCTCGAATTGAGGAACTGCGAGTGCTATCTAATATAAAAACTTTTCATTGTGACGTATAGTGTTTACTACAAACTATACCAAGAGCAACTTCTTGTCAATAACTGTATAGTAGAGACCATAGGCCGTATTCTCACCTATGAAGATCGGCTTCTTAGGTGCATAGATTTGCGAAATGACCTACTACGCATGCGTTGTAGGTCTTATACGCAATTTACGTAACAGTTAAGTTAAAAAGAGACGGCCTAATTCCGCCTCGGGGAGTGTTTAGGTAGAAGTGGGAGGGGGGAGGGAGGGATTTAGATTAGCCGGGGTGGGGAGAGGCATTGTCCATGCGTAGTTTCCGTCTTAAGAAGGAAATTGCGCACGGTAAGATAAGGTAGCCCTATGGCACTCTTAAGGGCTATAAGGTACCTAAAAACAGGGGGTGGGTTAGGGGCTGCACCGGTTCTGTCTGCACCAAACTCTTAGGTGTGAATACTGCCCTATGTCCGGGATGAGTGTGGGTCCCTGGAAACAATGGCCCATTTCCTCCCAGCCATATTCTAACTGGCTGGGTTATCGATTGCTTATGCCTCGATGAGGCATAGCAATCGATCCACGGAGCACTGAACAAGGTGTTCCGAAAGGTAAGCCTGTAAGCTACCCCAACCCTTGCCCTAATTCTAACCCTACCCTTCCGTTACCCTAACCCTTCCTTCCCCGCAGCCTGACCCTAACCCACCCTTCCCCGCAGCCTGACCCTAACCCACCATCTCCCGCAGCCTGACCTTAACCCTTCCTTCCTCTCAGCCGGACCCTAACCCTCCCTTCCCCGCAGCCTGACCCTAACCCTCCCTTCCTCTCAGCCTGACCCTAACCCTGGAGAGGTTACTTACCTTTCCTGCAGCAGTGGCAGTGTTTCTGAAAAGGAATAGGTGAATATGTCGATCGGCATACTCACCCATTCTGAAAAAAAAAATTGTAAAATGGGGGAATATTCGAAATAGGGACATCCGAAAAGGAACTTTCTATGTGGGGACTGCAACCGGTCCGGGATAGCTGTTGATAACTGTGCAGTGGCAGCTTCAGTAAGCTCGCTCCTGCTATGATATTATTTTGTCTCTATAGTGGGATTGTGCAGATGACTTTTATTAAATCTCTTGTCTCCTAAACTTTTCACTGCGCTACAAAGACTTTGCTGCAGAAATCAGGTCATACTAAAGGAAGCTATTTCTATATGATTATACAGCAGAGACTACATCCAGGATACCTACTGAAATATTATTGTGTGACAGAGACTGTGTTACAGGGACCTGAGAAGCACCAACAACTCTAGATTAGAGTTTGCGACTCTTATATAAAGGTTCCTATTCTAATCATGGTATATAAGGTTAGATCATACCATGAAACTATTTGGTTAAGATATATATGGAATAAGTATTTTGATGAACTGTTTGATTGATGACCTTTTTACAGGTTTACTTGAGAAATGATTTAAAGGAACCACATAGGGCTGGATCCAGACTTAAGTAAGTGCTTGAAATGAGTTACTCCTGGGATAAACCATGTAGATTGCAGGGGGAGTCTTATTTCCTCTGTTGCAAACAGTATTAGAGTTGAGAGGTGATGTTTCCTATCCCAGGTCTAAATAACAGTGTGATAGTAAAGCTGGTCAGTATCTGTGTGCAGTAAGCAATTCAAAGATAT
>WWET01001369.1:373471-383890 GCA_011038615.1 Limnodynastes dumerilii | reverse complement strand
TGTGGTGTCGGAATTTTCACTGTCGGTACCCTGGTGGAGGTATTTTTAACGTCGGGATTTTTAGCGTCGGAAATTAGTACTACACCCATCTATATATCTATTATATCACATAGCTACTCCATACTGTCTAATACAACCAAGGACAGACCACCATGATAGCATATTTTTGTTATTGTGTTATGGTAGTATACCTCCCAACATTAGAAAGAGGCATAGAGTGTTGTGGTGTGCTAGAAGGCGTGTGTATTGTACAACCCAGCAGGCATGTCTGTAGGAAATGGGTATATCTTGCTCATTGGTAGCTAACCTAGACGTCTAGACGTCTCACTGACATGGGTGTCAAATATAGCTATCCTTCCTCTACTGTGATGTAATACTAAGGAAGAGGTCAGAGATGTCTCTTGGAAATGGGTGTCACAGATAGGTAGCCTAATCCTACTTACTGTTATTTTACATGGTACTTACTGTCAGAAATTAGTAGCCTATTCCTAATGTCATATCTCATGATGTCAGAGATTGGTAGTCTACCTCTGCTATGATGTCACAGGACAGGACAGGACAGAACAGGCTCAGCATGCAGCAGGGGCCCTCGGGGTCACTCACTTGTCTGGAGCAGGGCAGTGACAGGACATGCTAACTCCTGGCCAAGATAGGTCAAAGTCTCCAGCAGCAGCACTCCCTGCTGGATGGGTGCGGGGCTCCGGTCTGAATGGACGATTTTCGAAAATCGGCCATTCCTCCCCAGCCAGTTGTGAACTGGCTGGGATTTCGATTGCATATGCCTCGAAGAGGCATTGCAATTGATACACAGAGCACCAAGCTTTCTGTGCTCCGAAAAAGTGTAAAACAAAGTCCCCCACTACTTCCCCTAATTCTTACCCTAACCCTCCCCTCTCACTACCCTAACCCTAACCCTCTTTCCTGGCAGCCTAAACCCTAACCTTCCTTCCTGGCAGCCTGACCCTAACCCTCCGTAACTTGCAGCCTGACCCTAACCTGCCATCCCCCGAAGCCTGACCCTAACTCTCCCTCCCCTGCAGCCTGACCCTAACCCTCCCTCCCCGCAGCCTGACCCTAACACTCCCTCCCCTACAGCCTGACCCTAACCCCGCAAAAAGACTTTACTCACCTGTCCCCTCAGTCTGGCGAGCAGCGGCGGAGGTGCGGCAGAGTGATCTGTTCTTTCCGAAAAGTGAATGGGTGAATATGCCGAACTCACCCATTCATAAAAAAACATTTCTAAAAGTGTAAGCTTCGAAAAAAGGGACATTCGAAAAGTAACTTTCGAATATCCCATTTTCAGAAGCTACACTTTCTAACCAGAGATTGCAACCACTGCTGGACAACCCATTTCCACATAAGTCATTAATAGAAAAACAAGAAAAAACTCTCCTCCACCTATCAGGACATACTAGAAGACAGGTGGGACAGTCCACTGAAATCGGGACTGTCCTGCTGGAATCAGGACAGTTGAGAAGCATGTGGTAGCATTGTATCTGGTAAAAGTTGTAGGAATGTATAAATAACAAACAAGAACCATCCACCATTTTTATTCAGTTGAGAAGATCTTTCACTTAGTCAGGGGTATCTAGTCCCCAAGAAATGGCACTGGGGTCAGCACATGATTGAAGAAGCAGGGGCCTTTACATTTACAGACCAGCACTGCACCACCACTACATGGTTTACCTTTGTCATATGTTCTTTGATCATCCAGAACGTCTTTGCATGAACTCTTCGACAGGTGCTCCCCACTGTATGGGCAACCCTATCTTGCAGAATGGAGAACTTTCTATCTGACTGAATGAAACTATGTGCTGGTTGTAACACTATCTGCGTTCTGGGTATGTGGGTTGGGACCTCTTGTGTAAGCTGAGTGAGGTTAGTGCAGGAAGCGAGGTGTCCTGAGGTAGTTTTTGCTCATGGATTGAAGAACAGAAACAATAGTGATACAAGCAAAGGTTTTATGACAAATTTGCTCAGGCAGTACACAGAAGCAATCTGTAGGCAATGGGAGTATTGATAGATTGTACAGGTAAGTATACATAATAATGTAACCAAAGTCCACAGAGTCACCAATAACAGTGATGGTGCAGAAATAAGTCCCAGCATGTAGGAATTGTAGCGAGAGGGAGTAAAGCAATCTAATACCCCGTTCAGATTACCACCTAAAAGCCGGGGTTTTCATGAAATTGCCGGGTTTCATGAAAACCCCGGCTTTTTTTGGCAATCTGAACGCAAACCCCGGGTCTCTCTAGCCGGGTCTTAGACCCGGCTAAAAAGAAGGGTTTTTGCCGGATTTTTCAATAGCCGGCTTTTTGCGTTCAGATTGAGCGAAAAAGCCGGCTATTTTCCCTGCTGTCGGCTTCTAAAAAAAATAAAATAAAAAAAAAAAGCCGGTGCTTTCAGCTCAGTCAGAACGCACCACTATGAAATTTTCAAAATTCTGCCCACTGCCTAAAAAGCCAGCTTTTTAGGCAGTGGTAATGTGAACGCGGTATAACTGGACTAGCAAAGCAGCACACATTAATTATAGAGGAAAGTGATATAGCCAGGTCTTGAAGGGTACAACATGCCGGTAGCTGTAGGGTAGTGCAAGTTGGAATTTGCATAGTAACTCACTTGCTGGTGTTTATAGTGCAGCAACATGAAGAACTCCCATTTGTATGGGAGGTTCAGGAAACAAGCCAAAGGTTGCAGAGCAGCACATGCTGATAAGTAGTTTATTGGAGTTTGCAAAGTGACCCACACGATGGTACTTGTATTCCAGCACAAACTGAACTTGCTGAGTAACTGACGGACTGGAACTTGTAGTCCAACACAAACAGAAGTTTCTGAGGAACTTAAAAGCTGGAACTTGTAATTCACAGATGACGAGAGGCCCTCCAACTGGAACTTGTAGACGAGGGGAGATGATCAAAGAGTAGATGCAAACTGAAACTTGTAGACACAAGGGGCTGTATTCACAGATCTGTTTTCACTTGAAGCGTATTTTTAGGTACGTTTTAACAGCACATGCGTAGTAACTATTTACGTAAGTATTGTTAAATATACGCATGTAAGTGCTTTAGGCACGGTCATGTAAATCGCACTTAAGGAAATATGTGCGGATGGGTGGGGTTAAAATACGTACTTGAATAGTTATGTGAAAGAGGGTGGGGGGAGGCATTTAAGTGAGTCTTTGAGGGCGCAGTTACATAGAAACGCACGTACGGCATACATATATGCACGTATGTACACACGCAAAGTTAGAGGTGCTCTATGGAGGCGAATGTTGGTGGGTGTTGGCTTGCTACATGCATGCGTTTAATTGTGTACTTTTTAACAAACGCATCTCTGAATACAACCCAAGCAGAGGTTTGCAGATTAGCACTAGCTAAAACTTGCAAACACGAGGAGATGTTTGTAGAATAGCACAAGCTGGAACTTGCGGATATGAGGAGATGTTTGTAGAATAGCACAAGTTGGAACTTGCGGATATGAGATGTTTGTAGAGAAGTGCATGTTGGAACTTGCGGATATGAGGAGATGTTTATAGAATAGCACAAGCTGGAACTTGCGGATATGAGGAGATGTTTGTAGAGAAGTGCATGTTGGAACTTGCAGAATCGAGAGGTTTGAAGGTTGGCACAAGCTGGAACTTGCAGACATGTGGAGATGCAGAACCAGCGGAGTATACTGGATGTTGGGAAGACTGAGAAGCTGGTTTAAATGAAAAGCCTTGCTCACTCATTGGAGATGGGGCGCAGGTGTGCATGAAAAGGGCGTTCAGGTTGGACAGGTGGAGTCAGGTGAGATGCTCTAACAAGGGGTGCCCATGCCCCTTGCAGACAGGCATGTTGGAAGCAGCTGCCTTATCACCAGATGAGGAGAAGTAACAATTGTGTCCACTTGTAAGAGGATAAGTCCTGAAAGGTTGTTTCCCAGAAAATAAGAAGAAACCCGGCAGAAGTCACACCTGGGTAAAACCATGTTGAATTGCAGGAGAGGTAAATTTCATCTATATACCTTTGCAGTGTTAGTAAATAAAAAGACAACCATTTTACTATGCAGAAAAAGAATACATTTTTCTAAACAATAATTGCACAAATCTAAATACACAATGTATAAAAAAAAGTTGTTATAATAACAACAGCCAGTAGATGGCAACGTATAAGTCCACTTAATATGAATGTAGAACCTAAAATGCAACTGGAAATCAAAGAGCAAAGACAAAAGAGCAGCCATTTACAGTCTCTAGCAACTGAACCAACTGTGATTGTCAAATAGAAATTGATTTTTTTCCAGGCATTTTACTAAAGGCCGTTATTCCCAAACAGAAAATGCAGCTTAAATTTCCACATATTTGCGAAACAAATCAAAAGGTAAATTAAAGGTATATTAAAGATAATGGGTATGCAGATCTCCGGCCGCAATTTCAATGCGGCCAGAGTTTCCAGAAAAGTGCTACTGCGCATGCGCAGTAGTTTTGTAAACGTAATCTACGTTACTTCTTGCAACGCAGATTGCATATACGCGGTCTTAAAGAGCATGTATACGCAATCTACGTTGCAAGAAGTAACGTATCTATCTATCTATCTATCTATCTATCTATCTATCTATCTATCTATCTATCTATCTATCTATCTATCTATAATGGAGGTTGCTCAAATCAATTTATAAGGTAATATAAAGCAGGTGCTTTTTGGTGGTCCTGACTCTAAAACTGTCAGAGTCCCAACTTTGGGTCATATATCATGTATTTTTAAATTGAGAGCTCACCCCCGGCAGAGGTCCCCAAGTTAGGACCACCAAAATAGAGAAGCCTTGTAAATGGCTGATGGCTTATCATATATCTGCAGATTTATGTAACTAATTCTCTGACATTTATTTTAAATATAGAAAGTTATGATTACTTTCTGGGTAATTGCAAGAGTGCTGGGGCTTTTTTTTGTATATATATTTAGTCCAAGGAACCGTCACTCCATCTACCTAAATCAATCTGCTCCGGGTGCTCTTCATAATAATAGTACAATAGTCCAAAGAAAACATGAAGTCACTCAGGAGACTTGAGAACCATGAGAAAATAGCCTAACCGGCAATAATTTAGTTCCTAAAGACCGACATTTCAACCGCAATATTTGTGGTTTTCTTCAGGGTGCACAGACAACAATAATATTGATCGGTTATTATGAAATAAATTATTGCCGGTTAGGCTATTTTCTCATGGTTCTCAAGTCTCCTGAGTGACTTCATGTTTTGTTTGAACTAATATATATGTATATTATGGGTCTGGGAATTGCACATGCTATAAAATAAAGGGATATATTATGGGTCTGGTAATGGCACATACTATAATATAGGGGTATATATTATCGGTCTGGGTATTGCACATACTATAATATAAATGGCTTAAAATAGGAGTCTAAGGGGGGCAGAGCTTGCTGCAAGATGGAGTAGGACATGATTCCTAGAAACTCCTAGCATCCATCCTGCAGCCATGCTGATTTTAGATTCGTAACCCTGTCAGTTACCTCATTAGCCCACAACATAGGACTTACCTCTCCCCTGTCACTGGAGTACGTCTGGAGCCTGGCGGTGTCGTTACGATGGCGCTGTGAACTGCCCGATCTTTCCTCTGCTGGAGAGTGCTGCATGGGAAGCTGCAGGGTCTGTGGTGGCTCTTCTGAGGGGATTCACTCCCAACCTGCTGACCGCTGTGCAGGGACCACGGAAGAAGTGCACCCCTTTAACTCCTGATACCTCTACTCTGTGGTGGTATTTTGGCGCAGAAGCCTACTGCAGCAGACGCCATCTTGAGGAGCTGGAGACTGGCGTAACAGAAGAGAAGTGTGTTCCCTGCATGTTAATGAGTTTCCCCAGAACAGGCTGCTGCAAGAATTATCCTCAGTAATAAACCTCTGGCTGTATTGTGACCTCCACTGCTGAGTTCCTTGTTGCCCTCTACTTCCTTGTTGGTCTGCTGAGGGGATACTATTGCTGGAAAAGTGCACCTATTCCTTAACTAGTATTCTACTACAGTCTCAGTCACATTGGGACCCATTATCTTTGGGACAAAAACCCTTCTGCTCCTTTGTCTTTGTGGATTACAGGACACGGACAGTGTTTGGGTGCTTATACCTGCAGCAATTGTGAATTACATTAAATAGTATGTACTTTTTTTATTTACTCTCCTGAAAACTGCAATAAATGATGGTGCTCTTTCTCCACTTTTGGAAACCCTCATAGCCTATCTGGGTTTAATATTTACTCTACCATTCTCTACCTGCTTGTATTTTGGAGGACAGCATTATCAGCACAATCAAGCTGCAGCAGCAGCAGCAGCAGCTGCCAAATTAGAGAAATATGCTCGCAATTGCAATCCAGAGCCTGACCAGCCTATGCACTCAGCACCTCCCAGTCCTACCCTCTTGCAAGTGCTCCAGGCCATTTCTGATTCTAAACTAAGGGTGACTGGGAAAATCGGTGAGGTGTAAGTAGATCTCTCTATTATTCGGCATAAACTCCAAAAAGTGAGCGCCTTGGAGAAGCGGAACACCACATATCAACTCTTAAAGATCTTACAAATCCAATGAGATGCCATTTAGACCAGCTGGCATCCCAAGTTTCCAATTCCAATGCTAATATCTCCGACTTGGAAGGCTTTCTACTGGCGCAGTAATGTGCACTTTGTGGGGTTCCCGGAAGAGTGGAGGGATAGGATCCGGTTGGCTTCCTGGAAGAACTTTTAATCAAGGAGTTTGGCAGAGAGGCCTTCACCTCTAAATTCGCGATTGAAAGAGCTCATCCCTGGAACACCCTCGTCCTGGGGCACCCCCATGCATGTTAATAGCAATGCCGCAACAACAACCACCATTTGCTCCGCCAACAAGGTCCATTGAAGTGGACAATGCATCTATCTTAGCATATCTGGATTTCACAGAAGAGGTACAGAAGAATAGAGCTTGGTTCTTGCAGGTAAAAAGCGGCACCTATGGGATCTCCAACTCTCCTATGCAATGCTGTTCCCTTTGCACCTAAAGATTACTGCAGATAGTAAGATACCGCAGATAGGTAGTCTTCAGTTCTCCGCAGGAGGCACAGGACTGGTTAAACAGAAGAGAAGGGAGACGACACATCCCTCCACCGTAAAAGTTAAAATTGAAAAGTTTGTAATACTATGTTAGCGACTGCTTTAGTATTCACATAATAATGTACCTGTGAATGGTATTTCCTTGCCCTTACTATGATTGCATTTGTTTGTGAAATTGGGTGAATGTTATTGCTATGTTTCTCCTTGTTTATATTGCAGCTGGATATTTCTCCTAATATTAACATGTTATTTAGTGTCATGTTAATGGCTTCTCTGAGACAATTTGGGTTACTGTATATAGGAGTTGCCTTCTTATGTCGAGCTTAGATAATCAGCTCTCTAGGTTGGTGAGTTTTTCTCTTTTTGTCTCTTTGTTTGTTAGCTTAAGCTTATTATGTTTGGGATAAGGTATCACTCAGGTTTAAGAGGTAATACAGGGTGGTTTTGGGTTTGAGTNNNTCAGGGGTGTTTTGGGGTTGAGTGGGGGGGGGGGGAATAATGTTTTTAGTTGTAGGGGAGCCTTCTTTACCTATAGAGGATGGGAATTAGGTTTTTGTATGCCAATGCTAGTGCTCAATACATATGATGCTTATAACATGTTGCACTCTTTGAAATTTCTGTCATGGAACACAAGGGGTTTGAATGATAAGGTCAAATACTCTCTGGTTCTGACCGAGGTTCGTAAACACAAAGCAGATGTTGTCTGTCTGGTTGAGACCCACTTGAAAGAGGGATGCCTACTAGCACTTAAATAAAGATGGATGGGCATAATACCCTGTACATTCTAGTAATGCTAGAGGCGTGTTTGTACTGATTGGTAAACATGTTAGATTCCTAATAGATGGCATCCAGACTGATCCCTACAGGAGATATGTGTTCCTTAGAGGGAAAATTGATTTGGCCCCTATCCTTATATTGGCAATGTAGGGCTCTCCCCCATTTAACCCTGATGTCCTTAATAAAATAGCTGAGTTTATGTCCGACTCCCCTGGTACCCCCCACTGTTTATATGGGTGACTTCCATAATGTTCTGGATAGGGAGTTGAATCGTTGGAGGGAATCCTCAGTGTTAGGTCCCCTTGCACCTACTCTCTTTGCTAAGTTTATGTCCATCATTGGTTGTCTTATACATTGAGACTGAGAAACTCAGAAGAACGCCTATTTTAATGCCAATCTGCCTCCTTTCATACTCTTTCTTTAATAGAGTTTATTTTTACTTCTGCCTCTTGTTCCTCATGTGGAATCAATTCAATACCTCCCTAAAGGGTTATCTAACCATTCACCAGTTCTTATGTCTTTGATTCTTGGGGATGATAATAACCTTATATTTTGGAGATTCAACCCATACTGGCTGGACCTGATGGGCCTTAATTTGGACTTAGTGGCGGAATGGGAGGGCTGTTTTGAGAATAATTTGGGAATTACAAATCCTACTATACTCCCTGATGCTTTTAAATCAGTGATCAGAGGTTCCCTTATTGTTAATGTGGCCAGAAAGAAAACATTTTACAGTAATCAGGAGATGTACTTGGAAAGGGAGTGTGGGGTAAGGGAGGCAGAATACATTAGATCCCATAATGAAGTTGATAGAATAAGCTGGTTGAGAGGCCAGAGAGAATGGACAGACTTTTTATTTGCAAAATCTAAACATAGACTTCTGTTTATCTCATACTCCCAGACAGACATGGGGAGGGGGCTTACTTAGCGCATTTAGCTAAAGGCGACCAAGAGAATAGATATATCCCAGTATTCCTAGATAGTCAACAGGTCAAACGTTACAGAGCCCATGAAATTGCCAACGTGTTCTTGGATAATTTCCAGTCTGTGAATTCCAACAAAGTCAGCTATACTGTTTCTGAGCTTCAGTATTTATTATCTTGACTCTGTACCATTTTCTGGGTTGTTGGGGGATGCTGTGGAGATCCTGAAGGCTCCCTTCTTCACGGAGGAGCTGGAGGCAGTGATTAGCTCTTTTCCTAATAATAAAGCCCCTGGCATAGAGGGCCTCCCCATGGAATTGTAAAAATTTTTTAAAGACTTCTTTATCCCTAAATAGTTAGATACATACTAAGCCCTGTATGAATTTGGATCCCTTTCAACCTCCATGTCAGAGGCTCTCATAGTTGTCATACATAAACCTGGCAAAGATCCCCTTCTCCCTGATTCGTATAAACCGATTTCTTTGTTAACTTCAGATAATAAAATCTTGGCCAAATTACTCTTGTGTAGACTAAACAAGGTAATCACCTCAATTGTACATTCTGATAAAATGGGCTTTATGCTGGGTAAATCAACAATAACCAACCCCTGTCATCTATTTACATAGCTACAGATGCCTCGTGAAAGCGGGGAGGAAGCTGCGGTGTTGTCCCTCGATGTCACTAAGTCCTTCGACTCAGTGGAGTGGGGTTACCTCTGGGAGGTTCTTGGTAGGTTTGTATTTGGTCCCTGTTTCATTAATTGGGTAAAGCTTCTATATTCCTCCCCTGCAGCTAAGGTTTGTATTAATGGTTGTACTACAGGACCGTTTCAGTTGGACAGGGGCACAAGGCAGGGGTGCCCACTTTCGCCGATTCTCTTCACCCTCACCATTGAGCCTCTGGCATGCCTCATATGTACAAATCATAATATAATTGGCTTCTGAGCCGGCGGAGGGTTTGATAAAATATCGTTATATGCTGACGACATGCTATTGTTCTTGGTGATGGTTGGGGAGGCTTTGCCCTCTGTCCTGGAAGTGGTGGAGCTCTTTGGGAGATTCTCTGGGCTGACAATCACTCGGGAAAAATCCAGTTTGTTTGCGCTGTGGGAGCTCTCCTCTGGGTCTGTCCCTGTCTCTTGCCCCCTGCAAATTACCTTAAGTATCTCGGTGTGTGGATCACCCCTGACGCGGTTGACTTTGTTAAACAAAGTTTAGACCCCGTCAGACAGTGGTTTCAAGTTAGAGCCCGCACATGGAGAAAGCTCCCTCTGAGCCCCACAGGGAGAATGAATTTCATAAAAATGGCAGTTCTGCCTAAATACTTATATATTCTCCAGCACTCCCGCTGTTACACTCCGTTAACATGTCTGTATTTCTGTTCTGTTATTTTACTGTTCTATTCATTTTATGCCTGCCTATTTTACTGCTATGTATCTGCCATTGCTAGCTGTGCAGCTAGCTGCACATTCCCAGCTGCAGCTATTAGCTCTGGAGGTGTGTCAGGCCCTCCTCACTGATTGGAGGAGGGTTCTTTAAATAGCTGCTGCTGGGATCTGCACACCGTCGGTTATAGCGTCTGGTCCTTGCTTTATGCTCGCTGACATCATGTGCCTGATAAGTGCTTTTTGCTCTTGCTACCCTGTTACCC